>JAQMCM010000032.1:39207-214207 GCA_028022735.1 Gypaetus barbatus | reverse complement strand
GATCATTAGGGGTGGTTGGCAGGGGGTGCGAACTGCTAATTAGGGGTGGGGGCTTCTGGTCAGGGGAGGGGCTACCTACTCAGGGGTGGGGTCCAGGGAGGGCTTACCTACTGGGGCTGGACATAGCTAAGGATGGGGTGGGGCCTGGGGACAGGGATTGCTCATTGGTGGGTGGGTGCTCAGGGGAGGGGCCTGCTAAACCTAGGGCAGGTCCTGGGGGCGGGGCCTGCCATCCCAGGGTGGGCGCTTGGGAGCAGGGCCTGCTCATCCTGGGGCAGGTGCTTGGGGCATGTCCTCATTAGGGGACAGGTGGGTGGGGAAGGGGTATGTACATACTCTATAAATAAAAATATTAAAAATATAAAGTTTGGTGCAGCAGTAGAAATTGGCTTCCTCCCCAGGAACAAATTTTTTTATTTTTAATTTTTTTTTCTTTGGTCCTGGAGAGTCCAGCATTCCCTCCTGTTGCTTTTTTTTTTTTTTTTTAATAGAAAAACTTTTAATTTAACTTAAATTACAAATTTTTAAATGCAGCAGTGCTGCAAATTTTAAAGTTAAACATTGCAGTGCTGCAAAATCCAAGCTAAGCGCTGCAGTGCTGCAAATTTCAAAGCTAGGCGCTGCAGTGCTGCAAATTTCAGAGCTAGGCGCTGCAGTGCTGCACAGTTGCAGTAGAAACTGGATTTTGCCCTGGGAGTAAATTTTTTACCTTGATTTTTTAATTCTTTACTCCCAAGGACTGTGCCATCTGCTACTGTTTTCTTATTTGAAACCTTGGTTCTACAATGCCAACTTCAAAGTTTTACATTACAGTTCTACAACAGCAACTTCAAAGTTTTACAGTGGCGACTTCCAAGTTTTACAGTGGCGACTTCCAAGTTTTACAGTGGCGACTTCCAAGTTGTACAGTGGCGACTTCCAAGTTTAACAATACAATTTCACAACGGCAACTTCAAAGTTGTACAGTGGCGACTTCAAAGTTTTACAGCACAGTACCACAACGGCAACTTCAGCGTTTTACCGTGGCAACTTCAGCATTTTACAACACAGTTTTACAACAGAAACTTCAAAGTTTTATAGTGGCAACTTCCAGCTTTTACAGTACAGTTTGACAACATCAACTTCAAAGTTTGCCAATAGCAGCTTCAAAGTTTTGCAATACCGTTTGACAACGGCAACCTCCAAGTTTTGCAATACCGTTTGACAACGGCAACCTCCAAGTATTACAACGGCAACTTCCAAGTTTAACAATACAGTTTTCCAATGGCAACTTTAAAGTTAGACAGTGGCAACTTCAAAGTTTTACAATGGCAACCACAACATTTTACAATACAGTTTTACAACGGAAACTTCAAAGTTTGACAATACAGTTTTATATCGGCACCTTGAAAGTTTTACTATGCCAACTTCAAAATTTTACAACACCGTTTGACAAAATCAACTTCAAAGTTTCACGAGAGCAGCTTCGACGTCTTCCAATACAGTTTCACGAGAGCAGCTTCGACGTCTTCCAATACAGTTTCACGAGAGCAGCTTCGACGTCTTCCAATACAGTTTCACGAGAGCAGCTTCGACGTCTTCCAATACAGTTTCACGAGAGCAGCTTCGACATCTTCCAATACAGTTTCACGAGAGCAGCTTCGACGTCTTCCAATACAGTTTCACGAGAGCAGCTTCGACGTCTTCCAATACAGTTTCACGAGAGCAGCTTCGACGTCTTCCAATACAGTTTCACGAGAGCAGCTTCACAGTTTGCCAATGACAACATCAAAGTTTGACAGTACAGTATTACAACGGCAACTGCAGCGTTCTACAGTGGCAACTTCAGCGTTTGATACTACAGTTTTACCGTGGCAACTTCAAGGTTTTACCATGGCAACTTCAAGGATTTACAATACAATTTGACAACGGCAACTTCAGCGATTTACAGTGGCAACTTCAACGTTTGATACTACAGTTTTACCGTGGCAACTTAAGTTTTACCGTGGCAACTTCAACATTTTGTGAATGGCAACTTCAAAGTTTTACAATAGAGTTCCACAACAGCAACTTTAAAGTTTTACAATACAGATTGACAACAGCGAGTTCAAAGTTTGGAAATAGCAACTTCAACGTTTTACCGTGGCAACTTCAAAGTCTGATACTACCATTTCACAGCGGCAACTTCAGCGTTTCACAGCGGCAACTTCAACGTTTGATACTACAGTTTTACCGTGGCAACTTCAACGTTTTACCGTGGCAACTTCGAGGTTTTACAACACAGTTTTACAACAGCAACTTCAAAGTTTTATAGTGGCAACCTCAAGGTTTTACAGTACAGTTTGACAACATCAACTTCAAAGTTTGCCAATAGCAACCTCCAAGTTTTGCAATACCGTTTGACAACGGCAACCTCCAAGTATTACAACGGCAACTTCCAAGTTTAACAATACAGTTTTCCAATGGCAACTTTAAAGTTAGACAGTGGCAACTTCAAAGTTTTACAATGGCAACCACAACATTTTACAATACAGTTTTACAACGGAAACTTCAAAGTTTTACAACACAGTTTGACAACGGCAACTTCAAGGTTTTACTATGCCAACTTCAAAGTTTTACAACACAGTTTGACAACGGCAACTTCAAGGTTTTACTATGCCAACTTCAAAGTTTTACAACACCGTTTGACAAACTCAACTTCAAACTTTCACGATAGCAGCTTCGACGTTTGCCAATACTAACTTCAAAGTCTTCCAATACAGTTTCACGATAGCAGCTTCACAGTTTGCCAATGACAACATCAAAGTTTGACAGTACAGTCTTACAACGGCAACTTCAGCGTTTTACCGTGGCAACTTCAGCGTTTTACACTACAGTTTTACCGTGGCAACTTAAGTTTTACCGTGGCAACTTCAGCGTTTTACACTACAGTTTTACCGTGGCAACTTCAGCGTTTTACCGTGGCAACTTCGGCGTTTTACCGTGGCAACTTCAGCGTTTTACACTACAGTTTTACCGTGGCAACTTCGGCGTTTTACCGTGGCAACTTCAGCGTTTTACACTACAGTTTTACCGTGGCAACTTCGGCGTTTTACCGTGGCAACTTCGGCGTTTTACACTACAGTTTTACCGTGGCAACTTCGGCGTTTTACCGTGGCAACTTCAGCGTTTTACACTACAGTTTTACCGTGGCAACTTCGGCGTTTTACCGTGGCAACTTCGGCGTTTTACACTACAGTTTTACCGTGGCAACTTCGGCGTTTTACCATGGCAACTTCGGCGTTTTACACTACAGTTTTACCGTGGCAACTTCGGCGTTTTACCATGGCAACTTCAGCGTTTTACACTACAGTTTTACCGTGGCAACTTCAGCGTTTTACCGTGGCAACTTCGGCGTTTTACCGTGGCAACTTCAGCGTTTTACACTACAGTTTTACCGTGGCAACTTCGGCGTTTTACCGTGGCAACTTCAGCGTTTTACACTACAGTTTTACCGTGGCAACTTCGGCGTTTTACCGTGGCAACTTCAGCGTTTTACACTACAGTTTTACCGTGGCAACTTCGGCGTTTTACCGTGGCAACTTCAGCGTTTTACACTACAGTTTTACGGTGGCAACTTCAGCGTTTTACCGTGGCAACTTCAGCGTTTTACACTACAGTTTTACCGTGGCAACTTCAGCGTTTTACACTACAGTTTTACCGTGGCAACTTCAGCGTTTTACCGTGGCAACTTCAGCGTTTTACCGTGGCAACTTCAGCGTTTTACACTACAGTTTTACCGTGGCAACTTAAGTTTTACCGTGGCAACTTCAGCGTTTTACACTACAGTTTTACCGTGGCAACTTCGGCGTTTTACCGTGGCAACTTCAGCGTTTTACACTACAGTTTTACCGTGGCAACTTAAGTTTTACCGTGGCAACTTCAGCGTTTCACCGTGGCAACTTCAGCGTTTTACCGTGGCAACTTCAGCGTTTTACACTACAGTTTTACCGTGGCAACTTCAGCGTTTTACCGTGGCAACTTCAGCGTTTTACACTACAGTTTTACCGTGGCAACTTAAGTTTTACCGTGGCAACTTCAGCGTTTTACACTACAGTTTTACCGTGGCAACTTCAGCGTTTTACACTACAGTTTTACCGTGGCAACTTCAGCGTTTTACCGTGGCAACTTCAGCGTTTTACACTACAGTTTTACCGTGGCAACTTCAGCGTTTTACCGTGGCAACTTCAGCGTTTTACACTACAGTTTTACCGTGGCAACTTCAGCGTTTTACCATGGCAACTTCAGCGTTTTACACTACAGTTTTACGGTGGCAACTTCAGCGTTTTACCGTGGCAACTTCGGCGTTTTACACTACAGTTTTACGGTGGCAACTTCAGCGTTTTACCGTGGCAACTTCAGCGTTTTACACTACAGTTTTACCGTGGCAACTTCAGCGTTTTACACTACAGTTTTACCGTGGCAACTTCAGCGTTTTACCGTGGCAACTTCAGCGTTTTACACTACAGTTTTACCGTGGCAACTTAAGTTTTACCGTGGCAACTTCAGCGTTTTACACTACAGTTTTACCGTGGCAACTTCGGCGTTTTACCGTGGCAACTTCAGCGTTTTACACTACAGTTTTACCGTGGCAACTTCGGCGTTTTACCGTGGCAACTTCGGCGTTTTACCGTGGCAACTTCGGCGTTTTACACTACAGTTTTACCGTGGCAACTTCGGCGTTTTACCGTGGCAACTTCAGCGTTTTACACTACAGTTTTACCGTGGCAACTTAAGTTTTACCGTGGCAACTTCAGCGTTTTACCGTGGCAACTTCAGCGTTTTACCGTGGCAACTTCAGCGTTTTACACTACAGTTTTACCGTGGCAACTTAAGTTTTACCGTGGCAACTTCAGCGTTTTACACTACAGTTTTACCGTGGCAACTTAAGTTTTACCGTGGCAACTTCAGCGTTTTACACTACAGTTTTACCGTGGCAACTTAAGTTTTACCGTGGCAACTTCAGCGTTTTACACTACAGTTTTACCGTGGCAACTTCGGCGTTTTACCGTGGCAACTTCAGCGTTTTACACTACAGTTTTACCGTGGCAACTTGCGTTTTACCGTGGCAACTTCAGCGTTTTACACTACAGTTTTACCGTGGCAACTTCAGCGTTTTACCGTGGCAACTTCAGCGTTTTACAGTACAGTTTTACCGTGGCAACTTCAGCGTTTTACCGTGGCAACTTCAGCGTTTTACACTACAGTTTTACCGTGGCAACTTCAGCGTTTTACCATGGCAACTTCAGCGTTTTACACTACAGTTTTACCGTGGCAACTTAAGTTTTACCGTGGCAACTTCAGCGTTTTACACTACAGTTTTACCGTGGCAACTTAAGTTTTACCGTGGCAACTTCAGCGTTTTACACTACAGTTTTACCGTGGCAACTTCAGCGTTTTACCGTGGCAACTTCAGCGTTTTACACTACAGTTTTACCGTGGCAACTTCAGCGTTTTACCGTGGCAACTTCAGCGTTTTACACTACAGTTTTACCGTGGCAACTTCGGCGTTTTACCGTGGCAACTTCAGCGTTTTACACTACAGTTTTACCGTGGCAACTTCGGCGTTTTACCGTGGCAACTTCAGCGTTTTACACTACAGTTTTACCGTGGCAACTTAAGTTTTACCGTGGCAACTTCAGCGTTTTACCGTGGCAACTTCGGCGTTTTACCGTGGCAACTTCAGCGTTTTACACTACAGTTTTACCGTGGCAACTTCAGCGTTTTACCGTGGCAACTTCAGCGTTTTACACTACAGTTTTACCGTGGCAACTTCAGCGTTTTACCGTGGCAACTTCAGCGTTTTACACTACAGTTTTACCGTGGCAACTTCGGCGTTTTACCGTGGCAACTTCAGCGTTTTACACTACAGTTTTACGGTGGCAACTTCAGCGTTTTACCGTGGCAACTTCAGCGTTTTACACTACAGTTTTACCGTGGCAACTTCAGCGTTTTACACTACAGTTTTACCGTGGCAACTTCAGCGTTTTACCGTGGCAACTTCAGCGTTTTACACTACAGTTTTACCGTGGCAACTTAAGTTTTACCGTGGCAACTTCAGCGTTTTACACTACAGTTTTACCGTGGCAACTTCGGCGTTTTACCGTGGCAACTTCGGCGTTTTACACTACAGTTTTACCGTGGCAACTTCGGCGTTTTACCGTGGCAACTTCAGCGTTTTACACTACAGTTTTACCGTGGCAACTTAAGTTTTACCGTGGCAACTTCAGCGTTTTACCGTGGCAACTTCAGCGTTTTACCGTGGCAACTTCGGCGTTTTACCGTGGCAACTTCAGCGTTTTACACTACAGTTTTACCGTGGCAACTTAAGTTTTACCGTGGCAACTTCAGCGTTTTACACTACAGTTTTACCGTGGCAACTTAAGTTTTACCGTGGCAACTTCAGCGTTTTACACTACAGTTTTACCGTGGCAACTTAAGTTTTACCGTGGCAACTTCAGCGTTTTACACTACAGTTTTACCGTGGCAACTTAAGTTTTACCGTGGCAACTTCAGCATTTTACACTACAGTTTTACCGTGGCAACTTAAGTTTTACCGTGGCAACTTCAGCGTTTTACCGTGGCAACTTCAGCGTTTTACACTACAGTTTTACCGTGGCAACTTAAGCGTTTTACCGTGGCAACTTCAGCGTTTTACCGTGGCAACTTCAGCGTTTTACCGTGGCAACTTCAGCGTTTTACACTACAGTTTTACCGTGGCAACTTAAGCGTTTTACCGTGGCAACTTCAGCGTTTTACCGTGGCAACTTCAGCGTTTTACCGTGGCAAATTCAGCGTTTTACACTACAGTTTTACCGTGGCAACTTCAGCGTTTTACCGTGGCAACTTCAGCGTTTTACACTACAGTTTTACCGTGGCAACTTCGGCGTTTTACCGTGGCAACTTAAGTTTTACCGTGGCAACTTCAGCGTTTTACCGTGGCAACTTCAGCGTTTTACACTACAGTTTTACCGTGGCAACTTCAGCGTTTTACCGTGGCAACTTCAGCGTTTTACACTACAGTTTTACCGTGGCAACTTCAGCGTTTTACCGTGGCAACTTCAGCGTTTTACACTACAGTTTTACCGTGGCAACTTCAGCGTTTTACCGTGGCAACTTCAGCGTTTTACACTACAGTTTTACCGTGGCAACTTGCGTTTTACCGTGGCAACTTCAGCGTTTTACAGTACAGTTTTACCGTGGCAACTTAAGTTTTACCGTGGCAACTTCAGCGTTTTACACTACAGTTTTACCGTGGCAACTTCGGCGTTTTACCGTGGCAACTTCAGCGTTTTACACTACAGTTTTACCGTGGCAACTTAAGTTTTACCGTGGCAACTTCAGCGTTTTACACTACAGTTTTACCGTGGCAACTTAAGTTTTACCGTGGCAACTTCAGCGTTTTACCGTGGCAACTTCAGCGTTTTACACTACAGTTTTACCGTGGCAACTTAAGTTTTACCGTGGCAACTTCAGCGTTTTACCGTGGCAACTTCAGCGTTTTACACTACAGTTTTACCGTGGCAACTTCAGCGTTTTACCGTGGCAACTTCAGCGTTTTACACTACAGTTTTACCGTGGCAACTTAAGTTTTACCGTGGCAACTTCAGCGTTTTACCGTGGCAACTTCAGCGTTTTACCGTGGCAACTTCAGCGTTTTACACTACAGTTTTACCGTGGCAACTTCAGCGTTTTACCGTGGCAACTTCAGCGTTTTACCGTGGCAACTTCAGCGTTTTACACTACAGTTTTACCGTGGCAACTTCAGCGTTTTACCGTGGCAACTTCAGCGTTTTACACTACAGTTTTACCGTGGCAACTTCGGCGTTTTACCGTGGCAACTTCAGCGTTTTACACTACAGTTTTACCGTGGCAACTTCAGCGTTTTACCGTGGCAACTTCAGCGTTTTACACTACAGTTTTACCGTGGCAACTTCAGCGTTTTACCGTGGCAACTTCAGCGTTTTACACTACAGTTTTACCGTGGCAACTTCAGCGTTTTACCGTGGCAACTTCAGCGTTTTACACTACAGTTTTACCGTGGCAACTTAAGTTTTACCGTGGCAACTTCAGCGTTTTACCGTGGCAACTTCAGCGTTTTACACTACAGTTTTACCGTGGCAACTTAAGTTTTACCGTGGCAACTTCAGCGTTTTACCATGGCAACTTCAGCGTTTTACACTACAGTTTTACCGTGGCAACTTAAGTTTTACCGTGGCAACTTCAGCGTTTTACCGTGGCAACTTCAGCGTTTTACACTACAGTTTTACCGTGGCAACTTCAGCGTTTTACCGTGGCAACTTCAGCGTTTTACACTACAGTTTTACCGTGGCAACTTCAGCGTTTTACACTACAGTTTTACCGTGGCAACTTAAGTTTTACCGTGGCAACTTCAGCGTTTTACCGTGGCAACTTCAGCGTTTTACACTACAGTTTTACCGTGGCAACTTAAGTTTTACCGTGGCAACTTCAGCGTTTTACCGTGGCAACTTCAGCGTTTTACACTACAGTTTTACCGTGGCAACTTAAGTTTTACCGTGGCAACTTCAGCGTTTTACCGTGGCAACTTCAGCGTTTTACACTACAGTTTTACCGTGGCAACTTAAGTTTTACCGTGGCAACTTCAGCGTTTTACACTACAGTTTTACCGTGGCAACTTAAGTTTTACCGTGGCAACTTCAGCGTTTTACCGTGGCAACTTCAGCGTTTTACACTACAGTTTTACCGTGGCAACTTCAGCGTTTTACCGTGGCAACTTCAGCGTTTTACACTACAGTTTTACCGTGGCAACTTAAGTTTTACCGTGGCAACTTCAGCGTTTTACCGTGGCAACTTCAGCGTTTTACCGTGGCAACTTCAGCGTTTTACACTACAGTTTTACCGTGGCAACTTCAGCGTTTTACCGTGGCAACTTCAGCGTTTTACACTACAGTTTTACCGTGGCAACTTAAGTTTTACCGTGGCAACTTCAGCGTTTTACCGTGGCAACTTCAGCGTTTTACCGTGGCAACTTCAGCGTTTTACACTACAGTTTTACCGTGGCAACTTAAGTTTTACCGTGGCAACTTCAGCGTTTTACCGTGGCAACTTCAGCGTTTTACACTACAGTTTTACCGTGGCAACTTAAGTTTTACCGTGGCAACTTCAGCGTTTTACCGTGGCAACTTCAGCGTTTTACCGTGACAACTTCAGCGTTTTACACTACAGTTTTACCGTGGCAACTTAAGTTTTACCGTGGCAACTTCAGCGTTTTACACTACAGTTTTACCGTGGCAACTTAAGTTTTACCGTGGCAACTTCAGCGTTTTACCGTGGCAACTTCAGCGTTTTACACTACAGTTTTACCGTGGCAACTTCAGCGTTTTACCGTGGCAACTTCAGCGTTTTACACTACAGTTTTACCGTGGCAACTTAAGTTTTACCGTGGCAACTTCAGCATTTTACCGTGGCAACTTCAGCGTTTTACACTACAGTTTTACCGTGGCAACTTCAGCGTTTTACCGTGGCAACTTCAGCGTTTTACACTACAGTTTTACCGTGGCAACTTAAGTTTTACCGTGGCAACTTCAGCGTTTTACCGTGGCAACTTCAGCGTTTTACCGTGGCAACTCCAGCGTTTTACACTACAGTTTTACCGTGGCAACTTAAGTTTTACCGTGGCAACTTCAGCGTTTTACCGTGGCAACTTCAGCGTTTTACACTACAGTTTTACCGTGGCAACTTAAGTTTTACCGTGGCAACTTCAGCGTTTTACCGTGGCAACTTCAGCGTTTTACACTACAGTTTTACCGTGGCAACTTAAGTTTTACCGTGGCAACTTCAGCGTTTTACCGTGGCAACTTCAGCGTTTTACCGTGGCAACTTCAGCGTTTTACACTACAGTTTTACCGTGGCAACTTAAGTTTTACCGTGGCAACTTCAGCGTTTTACACTACAGTTTTACCGTGGCAACTTCAGCGTTTTACCGTGGCAACTTCAGCGTTTTACCGTGGCAACTTCAGCGTTTTACACTACAGTTTTACCGTGGCAACTTCACCGTTTTACCGTGGCAACTTCAGCGTTTTACCGTGGCAACTTCAGCGTTTTACACTACAGTTTTACCGTGGCAACTTCAGCGTTTTACCGTGGCAACTTCAGCGTTTTACACTACAGTTTTACCGTGGCAACTTAAGTTTTACCGTGGCAACTTCAGCGTTTTACCGTGGCAACTTCAGCGTTTTACACTACAGTTTTACCGTGGCAACTTAAGTTTTACCGTGGCAACTTCAGCGTTTTACACTACAGTTTTACCGTGGCAACTTAAGTTTTACCGTGGCAACTTCAGCGTTTTACACTACAGTTTTACCGTGGCAACTTAGCGTTTTACCGTGGCAACTTCAGCGTTTTACACTACAGTTTTACCGTGGCAACTTCGGCGTTTTACCGTGGCAACTTCAGCGTTTTACACTACAGTTTTACCGTGGCAACTTAGCGTTTTACCGTGGCAACTTCAGCGTTTTACACTACAGTTTTACCGTGGCAACTTCGGCGTTTTACCGTGGCAACTTCAGCGTTTTACACTACAGTTTTACCGTGGCAACTTAGCGTTTTACCGTGGCAACTTCAGCGTTTTACACTACAGTTTTACCGTGGCAACTTCGGCGTTTTACCGTGGCAACTTCAGCGTTTTACACTACAGTTTTACCGTGGCAACTTAGCGTTTTACCGTGGCAACTTCAGCGTTTTACACTACAGTTTTACCGTGGCAACTTCAGCGTTTTACCGTGGCAACTTCAGCGTTTTACACTACAGTTTTACCGTGGCAACTTCGGCGTTTTACCATGGCAACTTCAGCGTTTTACACTACAGTTTTACCGTGGCAACTTAGCGTTTTACCGTGGCAACTTCAGCGTTTTACACTACAGTTTTACCGTGGCAACTTAGCGTTTTACCGTGGCAACTTCAGCGTTTTACACTACAGTTTTACCGTGGCAACTTAGCGTTTTACCGTGGCAACTTCAGCGTTTTACACTACAGTTTTACCGTGGCAACTTCGGCGTTTTACCGTGGCAACTTCAGCGTTTTACACTACAGTTTTACCGTGGCAACTTAGCGTTTTACCGTGGCAACTTCAGCGTTTTACACTACAGTTTTACCGTGGCAACTTCGGCGTTTTACCGTGGCAACTTCAGCGTTTTACACTACAGTTTTACCGTGGCAACTTAGCGTTTTACCGTGGCAACTTCAGCGTTTTACACTACAGTTTTACCGTGGCAACTTAGCGTTTTACCGTGGCAACTTCAGCGTTTTACACTACAGTTTTACCGTGGCAACTTCGGCGTTTTACCGTGGCAACTTCAGCGTTTTACACTACAGTTTTACCGTGGCAACTCAGCGTTTTACCGTGGCAACTTCGGCGTTTTACACTACAGTTTTACCGTGGCAACTTCGGCGTTTTACCGTGGCAACTTCAGCGTTTTACACTACAGTTTTACCGTGGCAACTTAGCGTTTTACCGTGGCAACTTCAGCGTTTTACACTACAGTTTTACCGTGGCAACTTAGCGTTTTACCGTGGCAACTTCAGCGTTTTACACTACAGTTTTACCGTGGCAACTTCGGCGTTTTACCGTGGCAACTTCAGCGTTTTACACTACAGTTTTACCGTGGCAACTTAAGTTTTACCGTGGCAACTTCAGCGTTTTACACTACAGTTTTACCGTGGCAACTTAAGTTTTACCGTGGCAACTTCAGCGTTTTACACTACAGTTCCACAACAGCAACTTAGCGTTTTACCGTGGCAACTTCAGCGTTTTACACTACAGTTTTACCGTGGCAACTTCGGCGTTTTACCGTGGCAACTTCGGCGTTTTACCGTGGCAACTTCGGCGTTTTACCGTGGCAACTTCGGCGTTTTACACTACAGTTCCACAACAGCAACTTAGCGTTTTACCGTGGCAACTTCGGCGTTTTACACTACAGTTTTACCGTGGCAACTTCGGCGTTTTACACTACAGTTTTACCGTGGCAACTTCAGCGTTTTACCGTGGCAACTTCAGCGTTTTACCGTGGCAACTTCAGCGTTTTACACTACAGTTTTACCGTGGCAACTTAAGTTTTACCGTGGCAACTTCAGCGTTTTACCGTGGCAACTTCAGCGTTTTACACTACAGTTTTACCGTGGCAACTTAAGTTTTACCGTGGCAACTTCAGCGTTTTACACTACAGTTTTACCGTGGCAACTTAAGTTTTACCGTGGCAACTTCAGCGTTTTACCGTGGCAACTTCAGCGTTTTACCGTGGCAACTTCAGCGTTTTACACTACAGTTTTACCGTGGCAACTTCAGCGTTTTACCGTGGCAACTTCAGCGTTTTACCGTGGCAACTTCAGCGTTTTACACTACAGTTTTACCGTGGCAACTTAAGTTTTACCGTGGCAACTTCAGCGTTTTACCGTGGCAACTTCAGCGTTTTACACTACAGTTTTACCGTGGCAACTTAAGTTTTACCGTGGCAACTTCAGCGTTTTACACTACAGTTTTACCGTGGCAACTTAAGTTTTACCGTGGCAACTTCAGCGTTTTACCGTGGCAACTTCAGTGTTTTACACTACAGTTTTACCGTGGCAACTTAAGTTTTACCGTGGCAACTTCAGCGTTTTACCGTGGCAACTTCAGCGTTTTACACTACAGTTTTACCGTGGCAACTTAAGTTTTACCGTGGCAACTTCAGCGTTTTACACTACAGTTTTACCGTGGCAACTTCAGCATTTTACCGTGGCAACTTCAGCGTTTTACACTACAGTTTTACTGTGGCAACTTAAGTTTTACCGTGGCAACTTCAGCGTTTTACCGTGGCAACTTCAGCGTTTTACACTACAGTTTTACCGTGGCAACTTCAGCGTTTTACCGTGGCAACTTCAGCGTTTTACACTACAGTTTTACCGTGGCAACTTAAGTTTTACCGTGGCAACTTCAGCGTTTTACCGTGGCAACTTCAGCGTTTTACACTACAGTTTTACCGTGGCAACTTAAGTTTTACCGTGGCAACTTCAGCGTTTTACACTACAGTTTTACCGTGGCAACTTAAGTTTTACCGTGGCAACTTCAGCGTTTTACACTACAGTTTTACCGTGGCAACTTCGGCGTTTTACCGTGGCAACTTCAGCGTTTTACACTACAGTTTTACCGTGGCAACTTAGCGTTTTACCGTGGCAACTTCAGCGTTTTACACTACAGTTTTACCGTGGCAACTTAGCGTTTTACCGTGGCAACTTCAGCGTTTTACACTACAGTTTTACCGTGGCAACTTCGGCGTTTTACCGTGGCAACTTCAGCGTTTTACACTACAGTTTTACCGTGGCAACTTAGCGTTTTACCGTGGCAACTTCAGCGTTTTACACTACAGTTTTACCGTGGCAACTTCGGCGTTTTACCGTGGCAACTTCAGCGTTTTACACTACAGTTTTACCGTGGCAACTTAGCGTTTTACCGTGGCAACTTCAGCGTTTTACACTACAGTTTTACCGTGGCAACTTAGCGTTTTACCGTGGCAACTTCAGCGTTTTACACTACAGTTTTACCGTGGCAACTTAGCGTTTTACCGTGGCAACTTCAGCGTTTTACACTACAGTTTTACCGTGGCAACTTCGGCGTTTTACCGTGGCAACTTCAGCGTTTTACACTACAGTTTTACCGTGGCAACTTAGCGTTTTACCGTGGCAACTTCAGCGTTTTACACTACAGTTTTACCGTGGCAACTTCGGCGTTTTACCGTGGCAACTTCAGCGTTTTACACTACAGTTTTACCGTGGCAACTTAGCGTTTTACCGTGGCAACTTCAGCGTTTTACACTACAGTTTTACCGTGGCAACTTAGCGTTTTACCGTGGCAACTTCAGCGTTTTACACTACAGTTTTACCGTGGCAACTTCGGCGTTTTACCGTGGCAACTTCAGCGTTTTACACTACAGTTTTACCGTGGCAACTTCGGCGTTTTACCGTGGCAACTTCAGCGTTTTACACTACAGTTTTACCGTGGCAACTTAGCGTTTTACCGTGGCAACTTCAGCGTTTTACACTACAGTTTTACCGTGGCAACTTCAGCGTTTTACCGTGGCAACTTCAGCGTTTTACACTACAGTTTTACCGTGGCAACTTCGGCGTTTTACCGTGGCAACTTCAGCGTTTTACACTACAGTTTTACCGTGGCAACTTAGCGTTTTACCGTGGCAACTTCAGCGTTTTACACTACAGTTTTACCGTGGCAACTTAGCGTTTTACCGTGGCAACTTCAGCGTTTTACACTACAGTTTTACCGTGGCAACTTAGCGTTTTACCGTGGCAACTTCAGCGTTTTACACTACAGTTTTACCGTGGCAACTTCGGCGTTTTACCGTGGCAACTTCAGCGTTTTACACTACAGTTTTACCGTGGCAACTTAGCGTTTTACCGTGGCAACTTCAGCGTTTTACACTACAGTTTTACCGTGGCAACTTCGGCGTTTTACCGTGGCAACTTCAGCGTTTTACACTACAGTTTTACCGTGGCAACTTAGCGTTTTACCGTGGCAACTTCAGCGTTTTACACTACAGTTTTACCGTGGCAACTTAGCGTTTTACCGTGGCAACTTCAGCGTTTTACACTACAGTTTTACCGTGGCAACTTCGGCGTTTTACCGTGGCAACTTCAGCGTTTTACACTACAGTTTTACCGTGGCAACTCAGCGTTTTACCGTGGCAACTTCGGCGTTTTACACTACAGTTTTACCGTGGCAACTTCGGCGTTTTACCGTGGCAACTTCAGCGTTTTACACTACAGTTTTACCGTGGCAACTTAGCGTTTTACCGTGGCAACTTCAGCGCTTTACACTACAGTTTTACCGTGGCAACTTAGCGTTTTACCGTGGCAACTTCAGCGTTTTACACTACAGTTTTACCGTGGCAACTTCAGCGTTTTACCGTGGCAACTTCAGCGTTTTACACTACAGTTTTACCGTGGCAACTTAGCGTTTTACCGTGGCAACTTCAGCGTTTTACACTACAGTTTTACCGTGGCAACTTCGGCGTTTTACCGTGGCAACTTCGGCGTTTTACACTACAGTTCCACAACAGCAACTTAGCGTTTTACCGTGGCAACTTCAGCGTTTTACACTACAGTTTTACCGTGGCAACTTCGGCGTTTTACCGTGGCAACTTCGGCGTTTTACCGTGGCAACTTCGGCGTTTTACCGTGGCAACTTCGGCGTTTTACACTACAGTTCCACAACAGCAACTTAGCGTTTTACCGTGGCAACTTCGGCGTTTTACACTACAGTTTTACCGTGGCAACTTCGGCGTTTTACACTACAGTTTTACCGTGGCAACTTCAGCGTTTTACCGTGGCAACTTCAGCGTTTTACCGTGGCAACTTCAGCGTTTTACCGTGGCAACTTCAGCGTTTTACACTACAGTTTTACCGTGGCAACTTAAGTTTTACCGTGGCAACTTCAGCGTTTTACCGTGGCAACTTCAGCGTTTTACACTACAGTTTTACCGTGGCAACTTAAGTTTTACCGTGGCAACTTCAGCGTTTTACACTACAGTTTTACCGTGGCAACTTAAGTTTTACCGTGGCAACTTCAGCGTTTTACCGTGGCAACTTCAGCGTTTTACCGTGGCAACTTCAGCGTTTTACACTACAGTTTTACCGTGGCAACTTCAGCGTTTTACCGTGGCAACTTCAGCGTTTTACCGTGGCAACTTCAGCGTTTTACACTACAGTTTTACCGTGGCAACTTAAGTTTTACCGTGGCAACTTCAGCGTTTTACCGTGGCAACTTCAGCGTTTTACACTACAGTTTTACCGTGGCAACTTAAGTTTTACCGTGGCAACTTCAGCGTTTTACCGTGGCAACTTCAGCGTTTTACACTACAGTTTTACCGTGGCAACTTAAGTTTTACCGTGGCAACTTCAGCGTTTTACCGTGGCAACTTCAGTGTTTTACACTACAGTTTTACCGTGGCAACTTAAGTTTTACCGTGGCAACTTCAGCGTTTTACCGTGGCAACTTCAGCGTTTTACCGTGGCAACTTCAGCGTTTTACACTACAGTTTTACCGTGGCAACTTAAGTTTTACCGTGGCAACTTCAGCGTTTTACACTACAGTTTTACCGTGGCAACTTCAGCGTTTTACCGTGGCAACTTCAGCGTTTTACACTACAGTTTTACTGTGGCAACTTAAGTTTTACCGTGGCAACTTCAGCGTTTTACCGTGGCAACTTCAGCGTTTTACACTACAGTTTTACCGTGGCAACTTCAGCGTTTTACCGTGGCAACTTCAGCGTTTTACACTACAGTTTTACCGTGGCAACTTAAGTTTTACCGTGGCAACTTCAGCGTTTTACCGTGGCAACTTCAGCGTTTTACACTACAGTTTTACCGTGGCAACTTAAGTTTTACCGTGGCAACTTCAGCGTTTTACACTACAGTTTTACCGTGGCAACTTAAGTTTTACCGTGGCAACTTCAGCGTTTTACACTACAGTTTTACCGTGGCAACTTCGGCGTTTTACCGTGGCAACTTCAGCGTTTTACACTACAGTTTTACCGTGGCAACTTAGCGTTTTACCGTGGCAACTTCAGCGTTTTACACTACAGTTTTACCGTGGCAACTTCGGCGTTTTACCGTGGCAACTTCAGCGTTTTACACTACAGTTTTACCGTGGCAACTTAGCGTTTTACCGTGGCAACTTCAGCGTTTTACACTACAGTTTTACCGTGGCAACTTCGGCGTTTTACCGTGGCAACTTCAGCGTTTTACACTACAGTTTTACCGTGGCAACTTAGCGTTTTACCGTGGCAACTTCAGCGTTTTACACTACAGTTTTACCGTGGCAACTTCGGCGTTTTACCGTGGCAACTTCAGCGTTTTACACTACAGTTTTACCGTGGCAACTTAGCGTTTTACCGTGGCAACTTCAGCGTTTTACACTACAGTTTTACCGTGGCAACTTAGCGTTTTACCGTGGCAACTTCAGCGTTTTACACTACAGTTTTACCGTGGCAACTTAGCGTTTTACCGTGGCAACTTCAGCGTTTTACACTACAGTTTTACCGTGGCAACTTCGGCGTTTTACCGTGGCAACTTCAGCGTTTTACACTACAGTTTTACCGTGGCAACTTAGCGTTTTACCGTGGCAACTTCAGCGTTTTACACTACAGTTTTACCGTGGCAACTTCGGCGTTTTACCGTGGCAACTTCAGCGTTTTACACTACAGTTTTACCGTGGCAACTTAGCGTTTTACCGTGGCAACTTCAGCGTTTTACACTACAGTTTTACCGTGGCAACTTAGCGTTTTACCGTGGCAACTTCAGCGTTTTACACTACAGTTTTACCGTGGCAACTTAGCGTTTTACCGTGGCAACTTCAGCGTTTTACACTACAGTTTTACCGTGGCAACTTAGCGTTTTACCGTGGCAACTTCAGCGTTTTACACTACAGTTTTACCGTGGCAACTTCGGCGTTTTACCGTGGCAACTTCAGCGTTTTACACTACAGTTTTACCGTGGCAACTTAGCGTTTTACCGTGGCAACTTCAGCGTTTTACACTACAGTTTTACCGTGGCAACTTAGCGTTTTACCGTGGCAACTTCAGCGTTTTACACTACAGTTTTACCGTGGCAACTTCGGCGTTTTACCGTGGCAACTTCAGCGTTTTACACTACAGTTTTACCGTGGCAACTTAGCGTTTTACCGTGGCAACTTCAGCGTTTTACACTACAGTTTTACCGTGGCAACTTCGGCGTTTTACCGTGGCAACTTCAGCGTTTTACACTACAGTTTTACCGTGGCAACTTAGCGTTTTACCGTGGCAACTTCAGCGTTTTACACTACAGTTTTACCGTGGCAACTTAGCGTTTTACCGTGGCAACTTCAGCGTTTTACACTACAGTTTTACCGTGGCAACTTCGGCGTTTTACCGTGGCAACTTCAGCGTTTTACACTACAGTTTTACCGTGGCAACTTAGCGTTTTACCGTGGCAACTTCAGCGTTTTACACTACAGTTTTACCGTGGCAACTTCGGCGTTTTACCGTGGCAACTTCAGCGTTTTACACTACAGTTTTACCGTGGCAACTTAGCGTTTTACCGTGGCAACTTCAGCGTTTTACACTACAGTTTTACCGTGGCAACTTAGCGTTTTACCGTGGCAACTTCAGCGTTTTACACTACAGTTTTACCGTGGCAACTTCGGCGTTTTACCGTGGCAACTTCAGCGTTTTACACTACAGTTTTACCGTGGCAACTTAGCGTTTTACCGTGGCAACTTCAGCGTTTTACACTACAGTTTTACCGTGGCAACTTCGGCGTTTTACCGTGGCAACTTCAGCGTTTTACACTACAGTTTTACCGTGGCAACTTAAGTTTTACCGTGGCAACTTCAGCGTTTTACACTACAGTTTTACCGTGGCAACTTAAGTTTTACCGTGGCAACTTCAGCGTTTTACCGTGGCAACTTCAGCGTTTTACACTACAGTTTTACCGTGGCAACTTCAGCGTTTTACCGTGGCAACTTCAGCGTTTTACACTACAGTTTTACCGTGGCAACTTAAGTTTTACCGTGGCAACTTCAGCATTTTACCGTGGCAACTTCAGCGTTTTACCGTGGCAACTTCAGCGTTTTACACTACAGTTTTACCGTGGCAACTTCAGCGTTTTACCGTGGCAACTTCAGCGTTTTACACTACAGTTTTACCGTGGCAACTTAAGTTTTACCGTGGCAACTTCAGCGTTTTACCGTGGCAACTTCAGCGTTTTACCGTGGCAACTTCAGCGTTTTACACTACAGTTTTACCGTGGCAACTTAAGTTTTACCGTGGCAACTTCAGCGTTTTACCGTGGCAACTTCAGCGTTTTACACTACAGTTTTACCGTGGCAACTTAAGTTTTACCGTGGCAACTTCAGCGTTTTACCGTGGCAACTTCAGCGTTTTACCGTGACAACTTCAGCGTTTTACACTACAGTTTTACCGTGGCAACTTAAGTTTTACCGTGGCAACTTCAGCGTTTTACACTACAGTTTTACCGTGGCAACTTAAGTTTTACCGTGGCAACTTCAGCGTTTTACCGTGGCAACTTCAGCGTTTTACACTACAGTTTTACCGTGGCAACTTCAGCGTTTTACCGTGGCAACTTCAGCGTTTTACACTACAGTTTTACCGTGGCAACTTAAGTTTTACCGTGGCAACTTCAGCATTTTACCGTGGCAACTTCAGCGTTTTACACTACAGTTTTACCGTGGCAACTTCAGCGTTTTACCGTGGCAACTTCAGCGTTTTACACTACAGTTTTACCGTGGCAACTTAAGTTTTACCGTGGCAACTTCAGCGTTTTACCGTGGCAACTTCAGCGTTTTACCGTGGCAACTTCAGCGTTTTACACTACAGTTTTACCGTGGCAACTTAAGTTTTACCGTGGCAACTTCAGCGTTTTACCGTGGCAACTTCAGCGTTTTACACTACAGTTTTACCGTGGCAACTTAAGTTTTACCGTGGCAACTTCAGCGTTTTACCGTGGCAACTTCAGCGTTTTACACTACAGTTTTACCGTGGCAACTTAAGTTTTACCGTGGCAACTTCAGCGTTTTACCGTGGCAACTTCAGCGTTTTACCGTGGCAACTTCAGCGTTTTACACTACAGTTTTACCGTGGCAACTTAAGTTTTACCGTGGCAACTTCAGCGTTTTACACTACAGTTTTACCGTGGCAACTTCAGCGTTTTACCGTGGCAACTTCAGCGTTTTACCGTGGCAACTTCAGCGTTTTACACTACAGTTTTACCGTGGCAACTTAAGTTTTACCGTGGCAACTTCAGCGTTTTACCGTGGCAACTTCAGCGTTTTACACTACAGTTTTACCGTGGCAACTTCAGCGTTTTACCGTGGCAACTTCAGCGTTTTACACTACAGTTTTACCGTGGCAACTTAAGTTTTACCGTGGCAACTTCAGCGTTTTACCGTGGCAACTTCAGCGTTTTACACTACAGTTTTACCGTGGCAACTTAAGTTTTACCGTGGCAACTTCAGCGTTTTACACTACAGTTTTACCGTGGCAACTTAAGTTTTACCGTGGCAACTTCAGCGTTTTACACTACAGTTTTACCGTGGCAACTTCGGCGTTTTACCGTGGCAACTTCAGCGTTTTACACTACAGTTTTACCGTGGCAACTTCGGCGTTTTACCGTGGCAACTTCAGCGTTTTACACTACAGTTTTACCGTGGCAACTTAGCGTTTTACCGTGGCAACTTCAGCGTTTTACACTACAGTTTTACCGTGGCAACTTCGGCGTTTTACCGTGGCAACTTCAGCGTTTTACACTACAGTTTTACCGTGGCAACTTAGCGTTTTACCGTGGCAACTTCAGCGTTTTACACTACAGTTTTACCGTGGCAACTTAGCGTTTTACCGTGGCAACTTCAGCGTTTTACACTACAGTTTTACCGTGGCAACTTCGGCGTTTTACCGTGGCAACTTCAGCGTTTTACACTACAGTTTTACCGTGGCAACTTCGGCGTTTTACCGTGGCAACTTCAGCGTTTTACACTACAGTTTTACCGTGGCAACTTCGGCGTTTTACCGTGGCAACTTCAGCGTTTTACACTACAGTTTTACCGTGGCAACTTAGCGTTTTACCGTGGCAACTTCAGCGTTTTACACTACAGTTTTACCGTGGCAACTTAGCGTTTTACCGTGGCAACTTCAGCGTTTTACACTACAGTTTTACCGTGGCAACTTCGGCGTTTTACCGTGGCAACTTCAGCGTTTTACACTACAGTTTTACCGTGGCAACTTAGCGTTTTACCGTGGCAACTTCAGCGTTTTACACTACAGTTTTACCGTGGCAACTTCGGCGTTTTACCGTGGCAACTTCAGCGTTTTACACTACAGTTTTACCGTGGCAACTTAGCGTTTTACCGTGGCAACTTCAGCGTTTTACACTACAGTTTTACCGTGGCAACTTCGGCGTTTTACCGTGGCAACTTCAGCGTTTTACACTACAGTTTTACCGTGGCAACTCAGCGTTTTACCGTGGCAACTTCGGCGTTTTACACTACAGTTTTACCGTGGCAACTTCGGCGTTTTACCGTGGCAACTTCAGCGTTTTACACTACAGTTTTACCGTGGCAACTTAGCGTTTTACCGTGGCAACTTCAGCGTTTTACACTACAGTTTTACCGTGGCAACTTAGCGTTTTACCGTGGCAACTTCAGCGTTTTACACTACAGTTTTACCGTGGCAACTTCAGCGTTTTACCGTGGCAACTTCAGCGTTTTACACTACAGTTTTACCGTGGCAACTTAGCGTTTTACCGTGGCAACTTCAGCGTTTTACACTACAGTTTTACCGTGGCAACTTCGGCGTTTTACCGTGGCAACTTCAGCGTTTTACACTACAGTTCCACAACAGCAACTTAGCGTTTTACCGTGGCAACTTCAGCGTTTTACACTACAGTTTTACCGTGGCAACTTCGGCGTTTTACCGTGGCAACTTCGGCGTTTTACCGTGGCAACTTCGGCGTTTTACACTACAGTTCCACAACAGCAACTTAGCGTTTTACCGTGGCAACTTCGGCGTTTTACACTACAGTTTTACCGTGGCAACTTCGGCGTTTTACACTACAGTTTTACCGTGGCAACTTCAGCGTTTTACCGTGGCAACTTCAGCGTTTTACCGTGGCAACTTCAGCGTTTTACACTACAGTTTTACCGTGGCAACTTAAGTTTTACCGTGGCAACTTCAGCGTTTTACCGTGGCAACTTCAGCGTTTTACACTACAGTTTTACCGTGGCAACTTAAGTTTTACCGTGGCAACTTCAGCGTTTTACACTACAGTTTTACCGTGGCAACTTAAGTTTTACCGTGGCAACTTCAGCGTTTTACCGTGGCAACTTCAGCGTTTTACCGTGGCAACTTCAGCGTTTTACACTACAGTTTTACCGTGGCAACTTCAGCGTTTTACCGTGGCAACTTCAGCGTTTTACCGTGGCAACTTCAGCGTTTTACCGTGGCAACTTCAGCGTTTTACACTACAGTTTTACCGTGGCAACTTAAGTTTTACCGTGGCAACTTCAGCGTTTTACACTACAGTTTTACCGTGGCAACTTCGGCGTTTTACCGTGGCAACTTCAGCGTTTTACACTACAGTTTTACCGTGGCAACTTAGCGTTTTACCGTGGCAACTTCAGCGTTTTACACTACAGTTTTACCGTGGCAACTTCGGCGTTTTACCGTGGCAACTTCAGCGTTTTACACTACAGTTTTACCGTGGCAACTTAGCGTTTTACCGTGGCAACTTCAGCGTTTTACACTACAGTTTTACCGTGGCAACTTCGGCGTTTTACCGTGGCAACTTCAGCGTTTTACACTACAGTTTTACCGTGGCAACTCAGCGTTTTACCGTGGCAACTTCGGCGTTTTACACTACAGTTTTACCGTGGCAACTTCGGCGTTTTACCGTGGCAACTTCAGCGTTTTACACTACAGTTTTACCGTGGCAACTTAGCGTTTTACCGTGGCAACTTCAGCGTTTTACACTACAGTTTTACCGTGGCAACTTAGCGTTTTACCGTGGCAACTTCAGCGTTTTACACTACAGTTTTACCGTGGCAACTTCAGCGTTTTACCGTGGCAACTTCAGCGTTTTACACTACAGTTTTACCGTGGCAACTTAGCGTTTTACCGTGGCAACTTCAGCGTTTTACACTACAGTTTTACCGTGGCAACTTCGGCGTTTTACCGTGGCAACTTCAGCGTTTTACACTACAGTTCCACAACAGCAACTTAGCGTTTTACCGTGGCAACTTCAGCGTTTTACACTACAGTTTTACCGTGGCAACTTCGGCGTTTTACCGTGGCAACTTCGGCGTTTTACCGTGGCAACTTCGGCGTTTTACACTACAGTTCCACAACAGCAACTTAGCGTTTTACCGTGGCAACTTCGGCGTTTTACACTACAGTTTTACCGTGGCAACTTCGGCGTTTTACACTACAGTTTTACCGTGGCAACTTCAGCGTTTTACCGTGGCAACTTCAGCGTTTTACCGTGGCAACTTCAGCGTTTTACACTACAGTTTTACCGTGGCAACTTAAGTTTTACCGTGGCAACTTCAGCGTTTTACCGTGGCAACTTCAGCGTTTTACACTACAGTTTTACCGTGGCAACTTAAGTTTTACCGTGGCAACTTCAGCGTTTTACACTACAGTTTTACCGTGGCAACTTAAGTTTTACCGTGGCAACTTCAGCGTTTTACCGTGGCAACTTCAGCGTTTTACCGTGGCAACTTCAGCGTTTTACACTACAGTTTTACCGTGGCAACTTCAGCGTTTTACCGTGGCAACTTCAGCGTTTTACCGTGGCAACTTCAGCGTTTTACCGTGGCAACTTCAGCGTTTTACACTACAGTTTTACCGTGGCAACTTAAGTTTTACCGTGGCAACTTCAGCGTTTTACCGTGGCAACTTCAGCGTTTTACACTACAGTTTTACCGTGGCAACTTAAGTTTTACCGTGGCAACTTCAGCGTTTTACACTACAGTTTTACCGTGGCAACTTAAGTTTTACCGTGGCAACTTCAGCGTTTTACCGTGGCAACTTCAGTGTTTTACACTACAGTTTTACCGTGGCAACTTAAGTTTTACCGTGGCAACTTCAGCGTTTTACCGTGGCAACTTCAGCGTTTTACCGTGGCAACTTCAGCGTTTTACACTACAGTTTTACCGTGGCAACTTAAGTTTTACCGTGGCAACTTCAGCGTTTTACACTACAGTTTTACCGTGGCAACTTCAGCGTTTTACCGTGGCAACTTCAGCGTTTTACACTACAGTTTTACTGTGGCAACTTAAGTTTTACCGTGGCAACTTCAGCGTTTTACCGTGGCAACTTCAGCGTTTTACACTACAGTTTTACCGTGGCAACTTCAGCGTTTTACCGTGGCAACTTCAGCGTTTTACACTACAGTTTTACCGTGGCAACTTAAGTTTTACCGTGGCAACTTCAGCGTTTTACCGTGGCAACTTCAGCGTTTTACACTACAGTTTTACCGTGGCAACTTAAGTTTTACCGTGGCAACTTCAGCGTTTTACACTACAGTTTTACCGTGGCAACTTAAGTTTTACCGTGGCAACTTCAGCGTTTTACACTACAGTTTTACCGTGGCAACTTCGGCGTTTTACCGTGGCAACTTCAGCGTTTTACACTACAGTTTTACCGTGGCAACTTCGGCGTTTTACCGTGGCAACTTCAGCGTTTTACACTACAGTTTTACCGTGGCAACTTAGCGTTTTACCGTGGCAACTTCAGCGTTTTACACTACAGTTTTACCGTGGCAACTTCGGCGTTTTACCGTGGCAACTTCAGCGTTTTACACTACAGTTTTACCGTGGCAACTTAGCGTTTTACCGTGGCAACTTCAGCGTTTTACACTACAGTTTTACCGTGGCAACTTAGCGTTTTACCGTGGCAACTTCAGCGTTTTACACTACAGTTTTACCGTGGCAACTTCGGCGTTTTACCGTGGCAACTTCAGCGTTTTACACTACAGTTTTACCGTGGCAACTTCGGCGTTTTACCGTGGCAACTTCAGCGTTTTACACTACAGTTTTACCGTGGCAACTTCGGCGTTTTACCGTGGCAACTTCAGCGTTTTACACTACAGTTTTACCGTGGCAACTTAGCGTTTTACCGTGGCAACTTCAGCGTTTTACACTACAGTTTTACCGTGGCAACTTAGCGTTTTACCGTGGCAACTTCAGCGTTTTACACTACAGTTTTACCGTGGCAACTTCGGCGTTTTACCGTGGCAACTTCAGCGTTTTACACTACAGTTTTACCGTGGCAACTTAGCGTTTTACCGTGGCAACTTCAGCGTTTTACACTACAGTTTTACCGTGGCAACTTCGGCGTTTTACCGTGGCAACTTCAGCGTTTTACACTACAGTTTTACCGTGGCAACTTAGCGTTTTACCGTGGCAACTTCAGCGTTTTACACTACAGTTTTACCGTGGCAACTTCGGCGTTTTACCGTGGCAACTTCAGCGTTTTACACTACAGTTTTACCGTGGCAACTCAGCGTTTTACCGTGGCAACTTCGGCGTTTTACACTACAGTTTTACCGTGGCAACTTCGGCGTTTTACCGTGGCAACTTCAGCGTTTTACACTACAGTTTTACCGTGGCAACTTAGCGTTTTACCGTGGCAACTTCAGCGTTTTACACTACAGTTTTACCGTGGCAACTTAGCGTTTTACCGTGGCAACTTCAGCGTTTTACACTACAGTTTTACCGTGGCAACTTCAGCGTTTTACCGTGGCAACTTCAGCGTTTTACACTACAGTTTTACCGTGGCAACTTAGCGTTTTACCGTGGCAACTTCAGCGTTTTACACTACAGTTTTACCGTGGCAACTTCGGCGTTTTACCGTGGCAACTTCAGCGTTTTACACTACAGTTCCACAACAGCAACTTAGCGTTTTACCGTGGCAACTTCAGCGTTTTACACTACAGTTTTACCGTGGCAACTTCGGCGTTTTACCGTGGCAACTTCAGCGTTTTACACTACAGTTTTACCGTGGCAACTCAGCGTTTTACCGTGGCAACTTCGGCGTTTTACACTACAGTTTTACCGTGGCAACTTCGGCGTTTTACCGTGGCAACTTCAGCGTTTTACACTACAGTTTTACCGTGGCAACTTAGCGTTTTACCGTGGCAACTTCAGCGTTTTACACTACAGTTTTACCGTGGCAACTTAGCGTTTTACCGTGGCAACTTCAGCGTTTTACACTACAGTTTTACCGTGGCAACTTCAGCGTTTTACCGTGGCAACTTCAGCGTTTTACACTACAGTTTTACCGTGGCAACTTAGCGTTTTACCGTGGCAACTTCAGCGTTTTACACTACAGTTTTACCGTGGCAACTTCGGCGTTTTACCGTGGCAACTTCAGCGTTTTACACTACAGTTCCACAACAGCAACTTAGCGTTTTACCGTGGCAACTTCAGCGTTTTACACTACAGTTTTACCGTGGCAACTTCGGCGTTTTACCGTGGCAACTTCGGCGTTTTACCGTGGCAACTTCGGCGTTTTACACTACAGTTCCACAACAGCAACTTAGCGTTTTACCGTGGCAACTTCGGCGTTTTACACTACAGTTTTACCGTGGCAACTTCGGCGTTTTACACTACAGTTTTACCGTGGCAACTTCAGCGTTTTACCGTGGCAACTTCAGCGTTTTACCGTGGCAACTTCAGCGTTTTACACTACAGTTTTACCGTGGCAACTTAAGTTTTACCGTGGCAACTTCAGCGTTTTACCGTGGCAACTTCAGCGTTTTACACTACAGTTTTACCGTGGCAACTTAAGTTTTACCGTGGCAACTTCAGCGTTTTACACTACAGTTTTACCGTGGCAACTTAAGTTTTACCGTGGCAACTTCAGCGTTTTACCGTGGCAACTTCAGCGTTTTACCGTGGCAACTTCAGCGTTTTACACTACAGTTTTACCGTGGCAACTTCAGCGTTTTACCGTGGCAACTTCAGCGTTTTACCGTGGCAACTTCAGCGTTTTACCGTGGCAACTTCAGCGTTTTACACTACAGTTTTACCGTGGCAACTTAAGTTTTACCGTGGCAACTTCAGCGTTTTACCGTGGCAACTTCAGCGTTTTACACTACAGTTTTACCGTGGCAACTTAAGTTTTACCGTGGCAACTTCAGCGTTTTACACTACAGTTTTACCGTGGCAACTTAAGTTTTACCGTGGCAACTTCAGCGTTTTACCGTGGCAACTTCAGCGTTTTACACTACAGTTTTACCGTGGCAACTTAAGTTTTACCGTGGCAACTTCAGCGTTTTACCGTGGCAACTTCAGCGTTTTACCGTGGCAACTTCAGCGTTTTACACTACAGTTTTACCGTGGCAACTTAAGTTTTACCGTGGCAACTTCAGCGTTTTACACTACAGTTTTACCGTGGCAACTTCAGCGTTTTACCGTGGCAACTTCAGCGTTTTACACTACAGTTTTACTGTGGCAACTTAAGTTTTACCGTGGCAACTTCAGCGTTTTACCGTGGCAACTTCAGCGTTTTACACTACAGTTTTACCGTGGCAACTTCAGCGTTTTACCGTGGCAACTTCAGCGTTTTACACTACAGTTTTACCGTGGCAACTTAAGTTTTACCGTGGCAACTTCAGCGTTTTACCGTGGCAACTTCAGCGTTTTACACTACAGTTTTACCGTGGCAACTTAAGTTTTACCGTGGCAACTTCAGCGTTTTACACTACAGTTTTACCGTGGCAACTTAAGTTTTACCGTGGCAACTTCAGCGTTTTACACTACAGTTTTACCGTGGCAACTTCGGCGTTTTACCGTGGCAACTTCAGCGTTTTACACTACAGTTTTACCGTGGCAACTTCGGCGTTTTACCGTGGCAACTTCAGCGTTTTACACTACAGTTTTACCGTGGCAACTTAGCGTTTTACCGTGGCAACTTCAGCGTTTTACACTACAGTTTTACCGTGGCAACTTCGGCGTTTTACCGTGGCAACTTCAGCGTTTTACACTACAGTTTTACCGTGGCAACTTAGCGTTTTACCGTGGCAACTTCAGCGTTTTACACTACAGTTTTACCGTGGCAACTTAGCGTTTTACCGTGGCAACTTCAGCGTTTTACACTACAGTTTTACCGTGGCAACTTCGGCGTTTTACCGTGGCAACTTCAGCGTTTTACACTACAGTTTTACCGTGGCAACTTCGGCGTTTTACCGTGGCAACTTCAGCGTTTTACACTACAGTTTTACCGTGGCAACTTCGGCGTTTTACCGTGGCAACTTCAGCGTTTTACACTACAGTTTTACCGTGGCAACTTAGCGTTTTACCGTGGCAACTTCAGCGTTTTACACTACAGTTTTACCGTGGCAACTTAGCGTTTTACCGTGGCAACTTCAGCGTTTTACACTACAGTTTTACCGTGGCAACTTCGGCGTTTTACCGTGGCAACTTCAGCGTTTTACACTACAGTTTTACCGTGGCAACTTAGCGTTTTACCGTGGCAACTTCAGCGTTTTACACTACAGTTTTACCGTGGCAACTTCGGCGTTTTACCGTGGCAACTTCAGCGTTTTACACTACAGTTTTACCGTGGCAACTTAGCGTTTTACCGTGGCAACTTCAGCGTTTTACACTACAGTTTTACCGTGGCAACTTCGGCGTTTTACCGTGGCAACTTCAGCGTTTTACACTACAGTTTTACCGTGGCAACTCAGCGTTTTACCGTGGCAACTTCGGCGTTTTACACTACAGTTTTACCGTGGCAACTTCGGCGTTTTACCGTGGCAACTTCAGCGTTTTACACTACAGTTTTACCGTGGCAACTTAGCGTTTTACCGTGGCAACTTCAGCGTTTTACACTACAGTTTTACCGTGGCAACTTAGCGTTTTACCGTGGCAACTTCAGCGTTTTACACTACAGTTTTACCGTGGCAACTTCAGCGTTTTACCGTGGCAACTTCAGCGTTTTACACTACAGTTTTACCGTGGCAACTTAGCGTTTTACCGTGGCAACTTCAGCGTTTTACACTACAGTTTTACCGTGGCAACTTCGGCGTTTTACCGTGGCAACTTCAGCGTTTTACACTACAGTTCCACAACAGCAACTTAGCGTTTTACCGTGGCAACTTCAGCGTTTTACACTACAGTTTTACCGTGGCAACTTCGGCGTTTTACCGTGGCAACTTCGGCGTTTTACCGTGGCAACTTCGGCGTTTTACACTACAGTTCCACAACAGCAACTTAGCGTTTTACCGTGGCAACTTCGGCGTTTTACACTACAGTTTTACCGTGGCAACTTCGGCGTTTTACACTACAGTTTTACCGTGGCAACTTCAGCGTTTTACCGTGGCAACTTCAGCGTTTTACCGTGGCAACTTCAGCGTTTTACACTACAGTTTTACCGTGGCAACTTAAGTTTTACCGTGGCAACTTCAGCGTTTTACCGTGGCAACTTCAGCGTTTTACACTACAGTTTTACCGTGGCAACTTAAGTTTTACCGTGGCAACTTCAGCGTTTTACACTACAGTTTTACCGTGGCAACTTAAGTTTTACCGTGGCAACTTCAGCGTTTTACCGTGGCAACTTCAGCGTTTTACCGTGGCAACTTCAGCGTTTTACACTACAGTTTTACCGTGGCAACTTCAGCGTTTTACCGTGGCAACTTCAGCGTTTTACCGTGGCAACTTCAGCGTTTTACCGTGGCAACTTCAGCGTTTTACACTACAGTTTTACCGTGGCAACTTAAGTTTTACCGTGGCAACTTCAGCGTTTTACCGTGGCAACTTCAGCGTTTTACACTACAGTTTTACCGTGGCAACTTAAGTTTTACCGTGGCAACTTCAGCGTTTTACACTACAGTTTTACCGTGGCAACTTAAGTTTTACCGTGGCAACTTCAGCGTTTTACCGTGGCAACTTCAGTGTTTTACACTACAGTTTTACCGTGGCAACTTAAGTTTTACCGTGGCAACTTCAGCGTTTTACCGTGGCAACTTCAGCGTTTTACCGTGGCAACTTCAGCGTTTTACACTACAGTTTTACCGTGGCAACTTAAGTTTTACCGTGGCAACTTCAGCGTTTTACACTACAGTTTTACCGTGGCAACTTCAGCGTTTTACCGTGGCAACTTCAGCGTTTTACACTACAGTTTTACTGTGGCAACTTAAGTTTTACCGTGGCAACTTCAGCGTTTTACCGTGGCAACTTCAGCGTTTTACACTACAGTTTTACCGTGGCAACTTCAGCGTTTTACCGTGGCAACTTCAGCGTTTTACACTACAGTTTTACCGTGGCAACTTAAGTTTTACCGTGGCAACTTCAGCGTTTTACCGTGGCAACTTCAGCGTTACACTACAGTTTTACCGTGGCAACTTAAGTTTTACCGTGGCAACTTCAGCGTGGGTTTACACTACAGTTTTACCGTGGCAACTTAAGTTTTACCGTGGCAACTTCAGCGTTTTACACTACAGTTTTACCGTGGCAACTTAAGTTTTTACCGTGGCAACTTCAGCGTTTTACACTACAGTTTTACCGTGGCAACTTAGCGTTTTACCGTGGCAACTTCAGCGTTTTACACTACAGTTTTACCGTGGCAACTTAGCGTTTTACCGTGGCAACTTCAGCGTTTTACACTACAGTTTTACCGTGGCAACTTAGCGTTTTACCGTGGCAACTTCAGCGTTTTACACTACAGTTTTACCGTGGCAACTTAGGCGTTTTACCGTGGCAACTTCAGCGTTTTACACTACAGTTTTACCGTGGCAACTTAGCGTTTTACCGTGGCAACTTCAGCGTTTTACACTACAGTTTTACCGTGGCAACTTAGCGTTTTACCGTGGCAACTTCAGCGTTTTACACTACAGTTTTACCGTGGCAACTTAGCGTTTTACCGTGGCAACTTCAGCGTTTTACACTACAGTTTTACCGTGGCAACTTCGGCGTTTTACCGTGGCAACTTCAGCGTTTTACACTACAGTTTTACCGTGGCAACTTCAGCGTTTTACACTACAGTTTTACCGTGGCAACTTCGGCGTTTTACCGTGGCAACTTCAGCGTTTTACACTACAGTTTTACCGTGGCAACTTAGCGTTTTACCGTGGCAACTTCAGCGTTTTACACTACAGTTTTACCGTGGCAACTTCAGCGTTTTACCGTGGCAACTTCAGCGTTTTACACTACAGTTTTACCGTGGCAACTTCGGCGTTTTACCGTGGCAACTTCAGCGTTTTACACTACAGTTTTACCGTGGCAACTTAGCGTTTTACCGTGGCAACTTCAGCGTTTTACACTACAGTTTTACCGTGGCAACTTAGCGTTTTACCGTGGCAACTTCAGCATTTTACACTACAGTTTTACCGTGGCAACTTAGCGTTTTACCGTGGCAACTTCAGCGTTTTACACTACAGTTTTACCGTGGCAACTTCGGCGTTTTACCGTGGCAACTTCAGCGTTTTACACTACAGTTTTACCGTGGCAACTTAGCGTTTTACCGTGGCAACTTCAGCGTTTTACACTACAGTTTTACCGTGGCAACTTCGGCGTTTTACCGTGGCAACTTCAGCGTTTTACACTACAGTTTTACCGTGGCAACTTAGCGTTTTACCGTGGCAACTTCAGCGTTTTACACTACAGTTTTACCGTGGCAACTTAGCGTTTTACCGTGGCAACTTCAGCGTTTTACACTACAGTTTTACCGTGGCAACTTCGGCGTTTTACCGTGGCAACTTCAGCATTTTACACTACAGTTTTACCGTGGCAACTCAGCGTTTTACCGTGGCAACTTCGGCGTTTTACACTACAGTTTTACCGTGGCAACTTCGGCGTTTTACCGTGGCAACTTCAGCGTTTTACACTACAGTTTTACCGTGGCAACTTAGCGTTTTACCGTGGCAACTTCAGCGTTTTACACTACAGTTTTACCGTGGCAACTTAGCGTTTTACCGTGGCAACTTCAGCGTTTTACACTACAGTTTTACCGTGGCAACTTCAGCGTTTTACCGTGGCAACTTCAGCGTTTTACACTACAGTTTTACCGTGGCAACTTAGCGTTTTACCGTGGCAACTTCAGCGTTTTACACTACAGTTTTACCGTGGCAACTTCGGCGTTTTACCGTGGCAACTTCGGCGTTTTACACTACAGTTCCACAACAGCAACTTAGCGTTTTACAGTGGCAACTTCAGCGTTTTACACTACAGTTTTACCGTGGCAACTTCGGCGTTTTACCGTGGCAACTTCAGCGTTTTACACTACAGTTCCACAACAGCAACTTAGCGTTTTACCGTGGCAACTTCAGCGTTTTACACTACAGTTTTACCGTGGCAACTTCGGCGTTTTACCGTGGCAACTTCGGCGTTTTACCGTGGCAACTTCGGCGTTTTACCGTGGCAACTTCGGCGTTTTACACTACAGTTCCACAACAGCAACTTAGCGTTTTACCGTGGCAACTTCGGCGTTTTACACTACAGTTTTACCGTGGCAACTTCGGCGTTTTACACTACAGTTTTACCGTGGCAACTTCAGCGTTTTACCGTGGCAACTTCAGCGTTTTACCGTGGCAACTTCAGCGTTTTACACTACAGTTTTACCGTGGCAACTTAAGTTTTACCGTGGCAACTTCAGCGTTTTACCGTGGCAACTTCAGCGTTTTACACTACAGTTTTACCGTGGCAACTTAAGTTTTACCGTGGCAACTTCAGCGTTTTACACTACAGTTTTACCGTGGCAACTTAAGTTTTACCGTGGCAACTTCAGCGTTTTACCGTGGCAACTTCAGCGTTTTACCGTGGCAACTTCAGCGTTTTACACTACAGTTTTACCGTGGCAACTTCAGCGTTTTACCGTGGCAACTTCAGCGTTTTACCGTGGCAACTTCAGCGTTTTACCGTGGCAACTTCAGCGTTTTACACTACAGTTTTACCGTGGCAACTTAAGTTTTACCGTGGCAACTTCAGCGTTTTACCGTGGCAACTTCAGCGTTTTACACTACAGTTTTACCGTGGCAACTTAAGTTTTACCGTGGCAACTTCAGCGTTTTACACTACAGTTTTACCGTGGCAACTTAAGTTTTACCGTGGCAACTTCAGCGTTTTACCGTGGCAACTTCAGTGTTTTACACTACAGTTTTACCGTGGCAACTTAAGTTTTACCGTGGCAACTTCAGCGTTTTACCGTGGCAACTTCAGCGTTTTACCGTGGCAACTTCAGCGTTTTACACTACAGTTTTACCGTGGCAACTTAAGTTTTACCGTGGCAACTTCAGCGTTTTACACTACAGTTTTACCGTGGCAACTTCAGCGTTTTACCGTGGCAACTTCAGCGTTTTACACTACAGTTTTACTGTGGCAACTTAAGTTTTACCGTGGCAACTTCAGCGTTTTACCGTGGCAACTTCAGCGTTTTACACTACAGTTTTACCGTGGCAACTTCAGCGTTTTACCGTGGCAACTTCAGCGTTTTACACTACAGTTTTACCGTGGCAACTTAAGTTTTACCGTGGCAACTTCAGCGTTTTACCGTGGCAACTTCAGCGTTTTACACTACAGTTTTACCGTGGCAACTTAAGTTTTACCGTGGCAACTTCAGCGTTTTACACTACAGTTTTACCGTGGCAACTTAAGTTTTACCGTGGCAACTTCAGCGTTTTACACTACAGTTTTACCGTGGCAACTTCGGCGTTTTACCGTGGCAACTTCAGCGTTTTACACTACAGTTTTACCGTGGCAACTTAGCGTTTTACCGTGGCAACTTCAGCGTTTTACACTACAGTTTTACCGTGGCAACTTCGGCGTTTTACCGTGGCAACTTCAGCGTTTACACTACAGTTTTACCGTGGCAACTTAGCGTTTTACCGTGGCAACTTCAGCGTTTTACACTACAGTTTTACCGTGGCAACTTCGGCGTTTTACCGTGGCAACTTCAGCGTTTTACACTACAGTTTTACCGTGGCAACTTAGCGTTTTACCGTGGCAACTTCAGCGTTTTACACTACAGTTTTACCGTGGCAACTTCGGCGTTTTTACCGTGGCAACTTCAGCGTTTTACACTACAGTTTTACCGTGGCAACTTAGCGTTTTACCGTGGCAACTTCAGCGTTTTACACTACAGTTTTACCGTGGCAACTTCGGCGTTTTACCGTGGCAACTTCAGCGTTTTACACTACAGTTTTACCGTGGCAACTTAGCGTTTTACCGTGGCAACTTCAGCGTTTTACACTACAGTTTTACCGTGGCAACTTCGGCGTTTTACCGTGGCAACTTCAGCGTTTTACACTACAGTTTTACCGTGGCAACTTAGCGTTTTACCGTGGCAACTTCAGCGTTTTACACTACAGTTTTACCGTGGCAACTTAGCGTTTTACCGTGGCAACTTCAGCGTTTTACACTACAGTTTTACCGTGGCAACTTCGGCGTTTTACCGTGGCAACTTCAGCGTTTTACACTACAGTTTTACCGTGGCAACTTAGCGTTTTACCGTGGCAACTTCAGCGTTTTACACTACAGTTTTACCGTGGCAACTTCGGCGTTTTTACCGTGGCAACTTCAGCGTTTTACACTACAGTTTTACCGTGGCAACTTAGCGTTTTACCGTGGCAACTTCAGCGTTTTACACTACAGTTTTACCGTGGCAACTTAGCGTTTTACCGTGGCAACTTCAGCGTTTTACACTACAGTTTTACCGTGGCAACTTCGGCGTTTTACCGTGGCAACTTCAGCGTTTTACACTACAGTTTTACCGTGGCAACTTAGCGTTTTACCGTGGCAACTTCAGCGTTTTACACTACAGTTTTACCGTGGCAACTTAGCGTTTTACCGTGGCAACTTCAGCGTTTTACACTACAGTTTTACCGTGGCAACTTCGGCGTTTTACCGTGGCAACTTCAGCGTTTTACACTACAGTTTTACCGTGGCAACTTAGCGTTTTACCGTGGCAACTTCAGCGTTTTACACTACAGTTTTACCGTGGCAACTTCGGCGTTTTACCGTGGCAACTTCAGCGTTTTACACTACAGTTTTACCGTGGCAACTTAGCGTTTTACCGTGGCAACTTCAGCGTTTTACACTACAGTTTTACCGTGGCAACTTCGGCGTTTTACCGTGGCAACTTCAGCGTTTTACACTACAGTTTTACCGTGGCAACTTCGGCGTTTTACCGTGGCAACTTCAGCGTTTTACACTACAGTTTTACCGTGGCAACTTAGCGTTTTACCGTGGCAACTTCAGCGTTTTACACTACAGTTTTACCGTGGCAACTTCGGCGTTTTACCGTGGCAACTTCAGCGTTTTACACTACAGTTTTACCGTGGCAACTTAGCGTTTTACCGTGGCAACTTCAGCGTTTTACACTACAGTTTTACCGTGGCAACTTAGCGTTTTACCGTGGCAACTTCAGCGTTTTACACTACAGTTTTACCGTGGCAACTTCGGCGTTTTACCGTGGCAACTTCAGCGTTTTACACTACAGTTTTACCGTGGCAACTTAGCGTTTTACCGTGGCAACTTCAGCGTTTTACACTACAGTTTTACCGTGGCAACTTAGCGTTTTACCGTGGCAACTTCAGCGTTTTACACTACAGTTTTACCGTGGCAACTTCGGCGTTTTACCGTGGCAACTTCAGCGTTTTACACTACAGTTTTACCGTGGCAACTTAGCGTTTTACCGTGGCAACTTCAGCGTTTTACACTACAGTTTTACCGTGGCAACTTAGCGTTTTACCGTGGCAACTTCAGCGTTTTACACTACAGTTTTACCGTGGCAACTTCGGCGTTTTACCGTGGCAACTTCAGCGTTTTACACTACAGTTTTACCGTGGCAACTTAGCGTTTTACCGTGGCAACTTCAGCGTTTTACACTACAGTTTTACCGTGGCAACTTCGGCGTTTTACCGTGGCAACTTCAGCGTTTTACACTACAGTTTTACCGTGGCAACTTAGCGTTTTACCGTGGCAACTTCAGCGTTTTACACTACAGTTTTACCGTGGCAACTTAGCGTTTTACCGTGGCAACTTCAGCGTTTTACACTACAGTTTTACCGTGGCAACTTAGCGTTTTACCGTGGCAACTTCAGCGTTTTACACTACAGTTTTACCGTGGCAACTTAGCGTTTTACCGTGGCAACTTCAGCGTTTTACACTACAGTTTTACCGTGGCAACTTAGCGTTTTACCGTGGCAACTTCAGCGTTTTACACTACAGTTTTACCGTGGCAACTTAGCGTTTTACCGTGGCAACTTCAGCGTTTTACACTACAGTTTTACCGTGGCAACTTAGCGTTTTACCGTGGCAACTTCAGCGTTTTACACTACAGTTTTACCGTGGCAACTTAGCGTTTTACCGTGGCAACTTCAGCGTTTTACACTACAGTTTTACCGTGGCAACTTAGCTTAGCGTTTTACCGTGGCAACTTCAGCGTTTTACACTACAGTTTTACCGTGGCAACTTCGGCGTTTTACCGTGGCAACTTCAGCGTTTTACACTACAGTTTTACCGTGGCAACTTAGCGTTTTACCGTGGCAACTTCAGCGTTTTACACTACAGTTTTACCGTGGCAACTTCAGCGTTTTACCGTGGCAACTTCAGCGTTTTACACTACAGTTTTACCGTGGCAACTTCAGCGTTTTACCGTGGCAACTTCAGCGTTTTACCGTGGCAACTTCAGCGTTTTACACTACAGTTTTACCGTGGCAACTTAAGTTTTACCGTGGCAACTTCAGCGTTTTACCGTGGCAACTTCAGCGTTTTACACTACAGTTTTACCGTGGCAACTTAAGTTTTACCGTGGCAACTTCAGCGTTTTACACTACAGTTTTACCGTGGCAACTTAAGTTTTACCGTGGCAACTTCAGCGTTTTACCGTGGCAACTTCAGCGTTTTACACTACAGTTTTACCGTGGCAACTTAAGTTTTACCGTGGCAACTTCAGCGTTTTACACTACAGTTTTACCGTGGCAACTTAAGTTTTACCGTGGCAACTTCAGCGTTTTACCGTGGCAACTTCAGTGTTTTACACTACAGTTTTACCGTGGCAACTTAAGTTTTACCGTGGCAACTTCAGCGTTTTACCGTGGCAACTTCAGCGTTTTACCGTGGCAACTTCAGCGTTTTACACTACAGTTTTACCGTGGCAACTTAAGTTTTACCGTGGCAACTTCAGCGTTTTACACTACAGTTTTACCGTGGCAACTTCAGCGTTTTACCGTGGCAACTTCAGCGTTTTACACTACAGTTTTACTGTGGCAACTTAAGTTTTACCGTGGCAACTTCAGCGTTTTACCGTGGCAACTTCAGCGTTTTACACTACAGTTTTACCGTGGCAACTTCAGCGTTTTACCGTGGCAACTTCAGCGTTTTACACTACAGTTTTACCGTGGCAACTTAAGTTTTACCGTGGCAACTTCAGCGTTTTACCGTGGCAACTTCAGCGTTTTACACTACAGTTTTACCGTGGCAACTTAAGTTTTACCGTGGCAACTTCAGCGTTTTACACTACAGTTTTACCGTGGCAACTTAAGTTTTACCGTGGCAACTTCAGCGTTTTACACTACAGTTTTACCGTGGCAACTTAAGTTTTACCGTGGCAACTTCAGCGTTTTACACTACAGTTTTACCGTGGCAACTTCGGCGTTTTACCGTGGCAACTTCAGCGTTTTACACTACAGTTTTACCGTGGCAACTTAGCGTTTTACCGTGGCAACTTCAGCGTTTTACACTACAGTTTTACCGTGGCAACTTAGCGTTTTACCGTGGCAACTTCAGCGTTTTACACTACAGTTTTACCGTGGCAACTTCGGCGTTTTACCGTGGCAACTTCAGCGTTTTACACTACAGTTTTACCGTGGCAACTTAGCGTTTTACCGTGGCAACTTCAGCGTTTTACACTACAGTTTTACCGTGGCAACTTCGGCGTTTTACCGTGGCAACTTCAGCGTTTTACACTACAGTTTTACCGTGGCAACTTAGCGTTTTACCGTGGCAACTTCAGCGTTTTACACTACAGTTTTACCGTGGCAACTTAGCGTTTTACCGTGGCAACTTCAGCGTTTTACACTACAGTTTTACCGTGGCAACTTAGCGTTTTACCGTGGCAACTTCAGCGTTTTACACTACAGTTTTACCGTGGCAACTTCGGCGTTTTACCGTGGCAACTTCAGCGTTTTACACTACAGTTTTACCGTGGCAACTTCAGCGTTTTACACTACAGTTTTACCGTGGCAACTTCGGCGTTTTACCGTGGCAACTTCAGCGTTTTACACTACAGTTTTACCGTGGCAACTTAGCGTTTTACCGTGGCAACTTCAGCGTTTTACACTACAGTTTTACCGTGGCAACTTCAGCGTTTTACCGTGGCAACTTCAGCGTTTTACACTACAGTTTTACCGTGGCAACTTCGGCGTTTTACCGTGGCAACTTCAGCGTTTTACACTACAGTTTTACCGTGGCAACTTAGCGTTTTACCGTGGCAACTTCAGCGTTTTACACTACAGTTTTACCGTGGCAACTTAGGCGTTTTACCGTGGCAACTTCAGCGTTTTACACTACAGTTTTACCGTGGCAACTTAGCGTTTTACCGTGGCAACTTCAGCGTTTTACACTACAGTTTTACCGTGGCAACTTCGGCGTTTTACCGTGGCAACTTCAGCGTTTTACACTACAGTTTTACCGTGGCAACTTAGCGTTTTACCGTGGCAACTTCAGCGTTTTACACTACAGTTTTACCGTGGCAACTTCGGCGTTTTACCGTGGCAACTTCAGCGTTTTACACTACAGTTTTACCGTGGCAACTTAGCGTTTTACCGTGGCAACTTCAGCGTTTTACACTACAGTTTTACCGTGGCAACTTCGGCGTTTTACCGTGGCAACTTCAGCGTTTTACACTACAGTTTTACCGTGGCAACTCAGCGTTTTACCGTGGCAACTTCAGCGTTTTACACTACAGTTTTACCGTGGCAACTTAAGTTTTACCGTGGCAACTTCAGCGTTTTACACTACAGTTTTACCGTGGCAACTTCAGCGTTTTACCGTGGCAACTTCAGCGTTTTACACTACAGTTTTACTGTGGCAACTTAAGTTTTACCGTGGCAACTTCAGCGTTTTACCGTGGCAACTTCAGCGTTTTACACTACAGTTTTACCGTGGCAACTTCAGCGTTTTACCGTGGCAACTTCAGCGTTTTACACTACAGTTTTACCGTGGCAACTTAAGTTTTACCGTGGCAACTTCAGCGTTTTACCGTGGCAACTTCAGCGTTTTACACTACAGTTTTACCGTGGCAACTTAACGTTTTACCGTGGCAACTTCAGCGTTTTACACTACAGTTTTACCGTGGCAACTTAAGTTTTACCGTGGCAACTTCAGCGTTTTACACTACAGTTTTACCGTGGCAACTTAAGTTTTACCGTGGCAACTTCAGCGTTTTACACTACAGTTTTACCGTGGCAACTTCGGCGTTTTACCGTGGCAACTTCAGCGTTTTACACTACAGTTTTACCGTGGCAACTTAGCGTTTTACCGTGGCAACTTCAGCGTTTTACACTACAGTTTTACCGTGGCAACTTAGCGTTTTACCGTGGCAACTTCAGCGTTTTACACTACAGTTTTACCGTGGCAACTTCGGCGTTTTACCGTGGCAACTTCAGCGTTTTACACTACAGTTTTACCGTGGCAACTTAGCGTTTTACCGTGGCAACTTCAGCGTTTTACACTACAGTTTTACCGTGGCAACTTCGGCGTTTTACCGTGGCAACTTCAGCGTTTTACACTACAGTTTTACCGTGGCAACTTAGCGTTTTACCGTGGCAACTTCAGCGTTTTACACTACAGTTTTACCGTGGCAACTTAGCGTTTTACCGTGGCAACTTCAGCGTTTTACACTACAGTTTTACCGTGGCAACTTAGCGTTTTACCGTGGCAACTTCAGCGTTTTACACTACAGTTTTACCGTGGCAACTTCGGCGTTTTACCGTGGCAACTTCAGCGTTTTACACTACAGTTTTACCGTGGCAACTTCAGCGTTTTACACTACAGTTTTACCGTGGCAACTTCGGCGTTTTACCGTGGCAACTTCAGCGTTTTACACTACAGTTTTACCGTGGCAACTTAGCGTTTTACCGTGGCAACTTCAGCGTTTTACACTACAGTTTTACCGTGGCAACTTCAGCGTTTTACCGTGGCAACTTCAGCGTTTTACACTACAGTTTTACCGTGGCAACTTCGGCGTTTTACCGTGGCAACTTCAGCGTTTTACACTACAGTTTTACCGTGGCAACTTAGCGTTTTACCGTGGCAACTTCAGCGTTTTACACTACAGTTTTACCGTGGCAACTTAGCGTTTTACCGTGGCAACTTCAGCGTTTTACACTACAGTTTTACCGTGGCAACTTAGCGTTTTACCGTGGCAACTTCAGCGTTTTACACTACAGTTTTACCGTGGCAACTTCGGCGTTTTACCGTGGCAACTTCAGCGTTTTACACTACAGTTTTACCGTGGCAACTTAGCGTTTTACCGTGGCAACTTCAGCGTTTTACACTACAGTTTTACCGTGGCAACTTCGGCGTTTTACCGTGGCAACTTCAGCGTTTTACACTACAGTTTTACCGTGGCAACTTAGCGTTTTACCGTGGCAACTTCAGCGTTTTACACTACAGTTTTACCGTGGCAACTTAGCGTTTTACCGTGGCAACTTCAGCGTTTTACACTACAGTTTTACCGTGGCAACTTCGGCGTTTTACCGTGGCAACTTCAGCGTTTTACACTACAGTTTTACCGTGGCAACTCAGCGTTTTACCGTGGCAACTTCGGCGTTTTACACTACAGTTTTACCGTGGCAACTTCGGCGTTTTACCGTGGCAACTTCAGCGTTTTACACTACAGTTTTACCGTGGCAACTTAGCGTTTTACCGTGGCAACTTCAGCGTTTTACACTACAGTTTTACCGTGGCAACTTAGCGTTTTACCGTGGCAACTTCAGCGTTTTACACTACAGTTTTACCGTGGCAACTTCAGCGTTTTACCGTGGCAACTTCGGCGTTTTACACTACAGTTTTACCGTGGCAACTTAGCGTTTTACCGTGGCAACTTCAGCGTTTTACACTACAGTTTTACCGTGGCAACTTCGGCGTTTTACCGTGGCAACTTCGGCGTTTTACACTACAGTTCCACAACAGCAACTTAGCGTTTTACAGTGGCAACTTCAGCGTTTTACACTACAGTTTTACCGTGGCAACTTCGGCGTTTTACCGTGGCAACTTCAGCGTTTTACACTACAGTTCCACAACAGCAACTTAGCGTTTTACCGTGGCAACTTCAGCGTTTTACACTACAGTTTTACCGTGGCAACTTCGGCGTTTTACCGTGGCAACTTCGGCGTTTTACCGTGGCAACTTCGGCGTTTTACCGTGGCAACTTCGGCGTTTTACACTACAGTTCCACAACAGCAACTTAGCGTTTTACCGTGGCAACTTCGGCGTTTTACACTACAGTTTTACCGTGGCAACTTCGGCGTTTTACACTACAGTTTTACCGTGGCAACTTCAGCGTTTTACCGTGGCAACTTCAGCGTTTTACCGTGGCAACTTCAGCGTTTTACACTACAGTTTTACCGTGGCAACTTAAGTTTTACCGTGGCAACTTCAGTGTTTTACCGTGGCAACTTCAGCGTTTTACACTACAGTTTTACCGTGGCAACTTAAGTTTTACCGTGGCAACTTCAGCGTTTTACACTACAGTTTTACCGTGGCAACTTAAGTTTTACCGTGGCAACTTCAGCGTTTTACCGTGGCAACTTCAGCGTTTTACCGTGGCAACTTCAGCGTTTTACACTACAGTTTTACCGTGGCAACTTCAGCGTTTTACCGTGGCAACTTCAGCGTTTTACCGTGGCAACTTCAGCGTTTTACACTACAGTTTTACCGTGGCAACTTAAGTTTTACCGTGGCAACTTCAGCGTTTTACCGTGGCAACTTCAGCGTTTTACACTACAGTTTTACCGTGGCAACTTAAGTTTTACCGTGGCAACTTCAGCGTTTTACACTACAGTTTTACCGTGGCAACTTAAGTTTTACCGTGGCAACTTCAGCGTTTTACCGTGGCAACTTCAGCGTTTTACACTACAGTTTTACCGTGGCAACTTAAGTTTTACCGTGGCAACTTCAGCGTTTTACCGTGGCAACTTCAGCGTTTTACACTACAGTTTTACCGTGGCAACTTAAGTTTTACCGTGGCAACTTCAGCGTTTTACACTACAGTTTTACCGTGGCAACTTCAGCGTTTTACCGTGGCAACTTCAGCGTTTTACACTACAGTTTTACTGTGGCAACTTAAGTTTTACCGTGGCAACTTCAGCGTTTTACCGTGGCAACTTCAGCGTTTTACACTACAGTTTTACCGTGGCAACTTCAGCGTTTTACCGTGGCAACTTCAGCGTTTTACACTACAGTTTTACCGTGGCAACTTAAGTTTTACCGTGGCAACTTAAGTTTTACCGTGGCAACTTCAGCGTTTTACACTACAGTTTTACCGTGGCAACTTCGGCGTTTTACCGTGGCAACTTCAGCGTTTTACACTACAGTTTTACCGTGGCAACTTAGCGTTTTACCGTGGCAACTTCAGCGTTTTACACTACAGTTTTACCGTGGCAACTTCGGCGTTTTACCGTGGCAACTTCAGCGTTTTACACTACAGTTTTACCGTGGCAACTTAGCGTTTTACCGTGGCAACTTCAGCGTTTTACACTACAGTTTTACCGTGGCAACTTCGGCGTTTTACCGTGGCAACTTCAGCGTTTTACACTACAGTTTTACCGTGGCAACTTCGGCGTTTTACCGTGGCAACTTCAGCGTTTTACACTACAGTTTTACCGTGGCAACTTAGCGTTTTACCGTGGCAACTTCAGCGTTTTACACTACAGTTTTACCGTGGCAACTTCGGCGTTTTACCGTGGCAACTTCAGCGTTTTACACTACAGTTTTACCGTGGCAACTTAGCGTTTTACCGTGGCAACTTCAGCGTTTTACACTACAGTTTTACCGTGGCAACTTCGGCGTTTTACCGTGGCAACTTCAGCGTTTTACACTACAGTTTTACCGTGGCAACTTAGCGTTTTACCGTGGCAACTTCAGCGTTTTACACTACAGTTTTACCGTGGCAACTTCGGCGTTTTCCCGTGGCAACTTCGGCGTTTTCCACTACAGTTCCACAACAGCAACTTAGCGTTTTCCCGTGGCAACTTCGGCTATTTCCCGTGGCAACTTCGGCGTTTTCCCGTGGCAACTTCGGCGTTTTCCACTACAGTTCCACAACAGCAACTTAGCGTTTTCCCGTGGCAACTTCGGCGTTTTACCGTGGCAACTTCGGCGTTTTCCCGTGGCAACTTCGGCGTTTTCCACTACAGTTCCACAACAGCAACTTAGCGTTTTCCCGTGGCAACTTCGGCGTTTTCCCGTGGCAACTTCGGCGTTTTCCCGTGGCAACTTCGGCGTTTTCCCGTGGCAACTTCGGCGTTTTCCACTACAGTTTTCCCGTGGCAACTTCGGCGTTTTCCCGTGGCAACTTCGGCGTTTTCCCGTGGCAACTTCGGCGTTTTCCCGTGGCAACTTCGGCGTTTTCCCGTGGCAACTTCGGCGTTTTCCACTACAGTTTTCCCGTGGCAACTTCGGCGTTTTCCCGTGGCAACTTCGGCGTTTTCCACTACAGTTTTCCCGTGGCAACTTCGGCGTTTTCCCGTGGCAACTTCGGCGTTTTCCACTACAGTTTTCCCGTGGCAACTTCGGCGTTTTCCCGTGGCAACTTCGGCGTTTTCCCGTGGCAACTTCAGCGTTTTCCCGTGGCAACTTCGGCGTTTTCCCGTGGCAACTTCGGCGTTTTCCCGTGGCAACTTCGGCGTTTTCCACTACAGTTTTCCCGTGGCAACTTCGGCGTTTTCCCGTGGCAACTTCGGCGTTTTACACTACAGTTTTCCCGTGGCAACTTCGGCGTTTTCCCGTGGCAACTTCGGCGTTTTACACTACAGTTTTCCCGTGGCAACTTAGGCGTTTTCCCGTGGCAACTTCGGCGTTTTACACTACAGTTTTCCCGTGCAACTTAGGCGTTTTCCCGTGGCAACTTCGGCGTTTTACACTACAGTTTTCCCGTGGCAACTTCGGCGTTTTCCCGTGGCAACTTCGGCGTTTTACACTACAGTTTTCCCGTGGCAACTTCGGCGTTTTCCCGTGGCAACTTCGGCGTTTTACACTACAGTTTTACCGTGGCAACTTCGGCGTTTTACCGTGGCAACTTCGGCGTTTTACCGTGGCAACTTCGGCGTTTTACCGTGGCAACTTCGGCGTTTTACCGTGGCAACTTCGGCGTTTTACCGTGGCAACTTCGGCGTTTTACACTACAGTTTTACCGTGGCAACTTAGCGTTTTACCGTGGCAACTTCAGCGTTTTACACTACAGTTTTACCGTGGCAACTTAGCGTTTTACCGTGGCAACTTCAGCGTTTTACACTACAGTTTTACCGTGGCAACTTAGCGTTTTACCGTGGCAACTTCAGCGTTTTACACTACAGTTTTACCGTGGCAACTTCGGCGTTTTACCGTGGCAACTTCAGCGTTTTACACTACAGTTTTACCGTGGCAACTTAGCGTTTTACCGTGGCAACTTCAGCGTTTTACACTACAGTTTTACCGTGGCAACTTCGGCGTTTTACCGTGGCAACTTCAGCGTTTTACACTACAGTTTTACCGTGGCAACTTAGCGTTTTACCGTGGCAACTTCAGCGTTTTACACTACAGTTTTACCGTGGCAACTTAGCGTTTTACCGTGGCAACTTCAGCGTTTTACACTACAGTTTTACCGTGGCAACTTCGGCGTTTTACCGTGGCAACTTCAGCGTTTTACACTACAGTTTTACCGTGGCAACTCAGCGTTTTACCGTGGCAACTTCGGCGTTTTACACTACAGTTTTACCGTGGCAACTTCGGCGTTTTACCGTGGCAACTTCAGCGTTTTACACTACAGTTTTACCGTGGCAACTTAGCGTTTTACCGTGGCAACTTCAGCGTTTTACACTACAGTTTTACCGTGGCAACTTAGCGTTTTACCGTGGCAACTTCAGCGTTTTACACTACAGTTTTACCGTGGCAACTTCAGCGTTTTACCGTGGCAACTTCAGCGTTTTACACTACAGTTTTACCGTGGCAACTTAGCGTTTTACCGTGGCAACTTCAGCGTTTTACACTACAGTTTTACCGTGGCAACTTCGGCGTTTTACCGTGGCAACTTCGGCGTTTTACACTACAGTTCCACAACAGCAACTTAGCGTTTTACAGTGGCAACTTCAGCGTTTTACACTACAGTTTTACCGTGGCAACTTCGGCGTTTTACCGTGGCAACTTCAGCGTTTTACACTACAGTTCCACAACAGCAACTTAGCGTTTTACCGTGGCAACTTCAGCGTTTTACACTACAGTTTTACCGTGGCAACTTCGGCGTTTTACCGTGGCAACTTCGGCGTTTTACCGTGGCAACTTCGGCGTTTTACCGTGGCAACTTCGGCGTTTTACACTACAGTTCCACAACAGCAACTTAGCGTTTTACCGTGGCAACTTCGGCGTTTTACACTACAGTTTTACCGTGGCAACTTCGGCGTTTTACACTACAGTTTTACCGTGGCAACTTCAGCGTTTTACCGTGGCAACTTCAGCGTTTTACCGTGGCAACTTCAGCGTTTTACACTACAGTTTTACCGTGGCAACTTAAGTTTTACCGTGGCAACTTCAGTGTTTTACCGTGGCAACTTCAGCGTTTTACACTACAGTTTTACCGTGGCAACTTAAGTTTTACCGTGGCAACTTCAGCGTTTTACACTACAGTTTTACCGTGGCAACTTAAGTTTTACCGTGGCAACTTCAGCGTTTTACCGTGGCAACTTCAGCGTTTTACCGTGGCAACTTCAGCGTTTTACACTACAGTTTTACCGTGGCAACTTCAGCGTTTTACCGTGGCAACTTCAGCGTTTTACCGTGGCAACTTCAGCGTTTTACCGTGGCAACTTCAGCGTTTTACACTACAGTTTTACCGTGGCAACTTAAGTTTTACCGTGGCAACTTCAGCGTTTTACCGTGGCAACTTCAGCGTTTTACACTACAGTTTTACCGTGGCAACTTAAGTTTTACCGTGGCAACTTCAGCGTTTTACACTACAGTTTTACCGTGGCAACTTAAGTTTTACCGTGGCAACTTCAGCGTTTTACCGTGGCAACTTCAGCGTTTTACACTACAGTTTTACCGTGGCAACTTAAGTTTTACCGTGGCAACTTCAGCGTTTTACCGTGGCAACTTCAGCGTTTTACCGTGGCAACTTCAGCGTTTTACACTACAGTTTTACCGTGGCAACTTAAGTTTTACCGTGGCAACTTCAGCGTTTTACCGTGGCAACTTCAGCGTTTTACACTACAGTTTTACCGTGGCAACTTAAGTTTTACCGTGGCAACTTCAGCGTTTTACACTACAGTTTTACCGTGGCAACTTAAGTTTTACCGTGGCAACTTCAGCGTTTTACCGTGGCAACTTCAGCGTTTTACACTACAGTTTTACCGTGGCAACTTAAGTTTTACCGTGGCAACTTCAGCGTTTTACCGTGGCAACTTCAGCGTTTTACCGTGGCAACTTCAGCGTTTTACACTACAGTTTTACCGTGGCAACTTAAGTTTTACCGTGGCAACTTCAGCGTTTTACACTACAGTTTTACCGTGGCAACTTCAGCGTTTTACCGTGGCAACTTCAGCGTTTTACACTACAGTTTTACTGTGGCAACTTAAGTTTTACCGTGGCAACTTCAGCGTTTTACCGTGGCAACTTCAGCGTTTTACACTACAGTTTTACCGTGGCAACTTCAGCGTTTTACCGTGGCAACTTCAGCGTTTTACACTACAGTTTTACCGTGGCAACTTAAGTTTTACCGTGGCAACTTAAGTTTTACCGTGGCAACTTCAGCGTTTTACACTACAGTTTTACCGTGGCAACTTCGGCGTTTTACCGTGGCAACTTCAGCGTTTTACACTACAGTTTTACCGTGGCAACTTAGCGTTTTACCGTGGCAACTTCAGCGTTTTACACTACAGTTTTACCGTGGCAACTTCGGCGTTTTACCGTGGCAACTTCAGCGTTTTACACTACAGTTTTACCGTGGCAACTTAGCGTTTTACCGTGGCAACTTCAGCGTTTTACACTACAGTTTTACCGTGGCAACTTCGGCGTTTTACCGTGGCAACTTCAGCGTTTTACACTACAGTTTTACCGTGGCAACTTCGGCGTTTTACCGTGGCAACTTCAGCGTTTTACACTACAGTTTTACCGTGGCAACTTCGGCGTTTTACCGTGGCAACTTCAGCGTTTTACACTACAGTTTTACCGTGGCAACTTAGCGTTTTACCGTGGCAACTTCAGCGTTTTACACTACAGTTTTACCGTGGCAACTTCGGCGTTTTACCGTGGCAACTTCAGCGTTTTACACTACAGTTTTACCGTGGCAACTTAGCGTTTTACCGTGGCAACTTCAGCGTTTTACACTACAGTTTTACCGTGGCAACTTCGGCGTTTTACCGTGGCAACTTCAGCGTTTTACACTACAGTTTTACCGTGGCAACTTAGCGTTTTACCGTGGCAACTTCAGCGTTTTACACTACAGTTTTACCGTGGCAACTTCGGCGTTTTCCCGTGGCAACTTCGGCGTTTTCCACTACAGTTCCACAACAGCAACTTAGCGTTTTCCCGTGGCAACTTCGGCTATTTCCCGTGGCAACTTCGGCGTTTTCCCGTGGCAACTTCGGCGTTTTCCACTACAGTTCCACAACAGCAACTTAGCGTTTTCCCGTGGCAACTTCGGCGTTTTACCGTGGCAACTTCGGCGTTTTCCCGTGGCAACTTCGGCGTTTTCCACTACAGTTCCACAACAGCAACTTAGCGTTTTCCCGTGGCAACTTCGGCGTTTTCCCGTGGCAACTTCGGCGTTTTCCCGTGGCAACTTCGGCGTTTTCCCGTGGCAACTTCGGCGTTTTCCCGTGGCAACTTCGGCGTTTTCCACTACAGTTTTCCCGTGGCAACTTCGGCGTTTTCCCGTGGCAACTTCGGCGTTTTCCCGTGGCAACTTCGGCGTTTTCCCGTGGCAACTTCGGCGTTTTCCCGTGGCAACTTCGGCGTTTTCCACTACAGTTTTCCCGTGGCAACTTCGGCGTTTTCCCGTGGCAACTTCGGCGTTTTCCACTACAGTTTTCCCGTGGCAACTTCGGCGTTTTCCCGTGGCAACTTCGGCGTTTTCCACTACAGTTTTCCCGTGGCAACTTCGGCGTTTTCCCGTGGCAACTTCGGCGTTTTCCCGTGGCAACTTCGGCGTTTTCCCGTGGCAACTTCGGCGTTTTCCCGTGGCAACTTCGGCGTTTTCCACTACAGTTTTCCCGTGGCAACTTCGGCGTTTTCCCGTGGCAACTTCGGCGTTTTCCACTACAGTTTTCCCGTGGCAACTTCGGCGTTTTCCCGTGGCAACTTCGGCGTTTTACACTACAGTTTTCCCGTGGCAACTTAGGCGTTTTCCCGTGGCAACTTCGGCGTTTTACACTACAGTTTTCCCGTGGCAACTTAGGCGTTTTCCCGTGGCAACTTCGGCGTTTTACACTACAGTTTTCCCGTGGCAACTTCGGCGTTTTACACTACAGTTTTCCCGTGGCAACTTCGGCGTTTTCCCGTGGCAACTTCGGCGTTTTACACTACAGTTTTCCCGTGGCAACTTCGGCGTTTTCCCGTGGCAACTTCGGCGTTTTACACTACAGTTTTCCCGTGGCAACTTCGGCGTTTTACCGTGGCAACTTCGGCGTTTTACCGTGGCAACTTCGGCGTTTTACCGTGGCAACTTCGGCGTTTTACCGTGGCAACTTCGGCGTTTTACCGTGGCAACTTCGGCGTTTTACCGTGGCAACTTCGGCGTTTTACACTACAGTTTTACCGTGGCAACTTCGGCGTTTTACCGTGGCAACTTCAGCGTTTTACACTACAGTTTTACCGTGGCAACTTAAGTTTTACCGTGGCAACTTAAGTTTTACCGTGGCAACTTCAGAGTTTTACCGTGGCAACTTCAGAGTTTTACCGTGGCAACTTCAACATTTTGTGAATGGCAACTTCAAAGTTTTACAATAGAGTTCCACAACAGCAACTTTAAAGTTTTACAATACAGATTGACAACAGCGAGTTCAAAGTTTGGAAATAGCAACTTCAACGTTTTACAATACAGTTTCACAACAGCAACTTCAAAGTTTGCCAATGGTAACTTCAAAGTCTTCCAATACAGGTTCACAGTGGCAACCTCAGAGTGTTACAGTGGCAACCTCAGAGTTTTACAGTGGCAACCTCAGAGTTTTACAGTGGCAACCTCAGAGTTTTACAATACAGTTTCACAACAGCAACTTCAAGGTTTTACCATGGCAACTTCAAAGTTTGATACTATAGCTTTACCATGGCAACTTCAACGTTTTACCGTGGCAACTTCAAAGTCTGATACTACCATTTCACAGCGGCAACTTCAGCGTTTGATACTACAGTTTTACCGTGGCAACTTCGAGGTTTTACAACACAGTTTTACAACAGCAACTTCAAAGTTTTATAGTGGCAACCTCAAGGTTTTACAGTACAGTTTGACAACATCAACTTCAAAGTTTGCCAATAGTAACTTCAAAGTTTTATAATACCGTTTCACAATAGCAACCTCCAAGTTTTGCAATACAGTTTTACACTGGCAACTTCCAAGTTTTACAATACAGTTTGATAATGGCAACTTCCCAGTTTTACAACGGCAACTTCCAAGTTTAACAATACAGTTTTCCAATGGCAACTTTAAAGTTAGACAGTGGCAATTCAAAGTTTTACAATGGCAACCTCAAAGTTTTACAATACAGTTTGACAATGTCAACTTCAAAGTTTGACAATACAGTTTTATATTGGCACCTTGAAAGTTTGACAAGTCCAACTTCAAAGTTTTATGAAACATTTTGACAACATCAACCTCAAAGTTTTCCAATAGCAGCTTCAAAGTTTTACAATGCAGTTTTACAATGGCAACTTCAAAGTTTTACACCACAGTTTGACAACGGCAACTTCAAAGTTTGCCAATGCCAACTTCTAAGGTTTACAACACATTTTGACAACAGTGACGTCAAAGTTGTACAAAGGCAACTTCAAAGTTTTACAATACTGTTCTACAGCAGCAACTTCAAAGTTTTATAACGGCACCGTCAAAGTTTGTCAGTACAGTTTTACATCGGCAACTTCAAGGTTTTTCAAGACAGTTTTACCTCGCCACCTCCCAAGTTTGACAACGGCACCTTCCAAGTTTGACCATATTAACCTCAAAGTTTGATAGCAAATGGAAAGTTACCTACTCGGGAGGTGGGGTCTGGGGAGGGTCTACCTACTCCGGGGTCCGGCCTGCTCATTAGGGGTGCGGACTTCGGCTCAGGGGAGGGGCTACGTAATAGGGGTGGGGTCCACGGAGGGCTTATCTACCGGGGTGGTGCATAGCTAAGGAGGGGGCGGGGCCTGGGGCCTGCTCATCCTGGGGCGGGTGCTTGGGGCACAGAGTACCTCATTAGGGGACAGGTGGGTGGGGAGGGGGTATGTACATACTGTATAAATAAAAATATTAAAAATATAACGTTTGGTGCAGCAGTAGAAATTGGCTTCCTCCCCAGGAGCAAATTTTTTTATTTTTAATTTTCTTTTTTTTTATTCTTTGCTCCTGGGGAGTCTACCATTCCCTACTGCTGCTTTTTTTTTTTTTTTTTTTTTTAAACTTTTAATTTAAGTTAAAATTTTTAAATGCAGCAGTACTGCAAATTTTAGAGTTAAGCGCTGCAGCGCTGCAAAATCTGAGTTAAGCGCTGCAAAATCTGAGTTAAGCGCTGCAAAATCTGAGTTAAGCGCTGCAGTGCTGCAAATTTTAAAGCGAAGCACTGCAGTGCTGCACAGTTGCAGTAGAAAATGGCTTTTGCCCTGGGAGTAAATTTTTTACCCTGATTTTTAAATTCTTTACTCCCAAGGACCGTGCCATCTGCTACTGCTTTTTTATTTGAAACTTCAGTTTGCCAATGCCAACTTCCAAGTTTCTCTACACAGCATTTTCCAACAACTCTACACAGCATTTCCGATGTATCAGTCTTTTCCACATTCCTCGCTCCCATTACATACATCACGTCACATCCAGAAGTTTTCCTCCCTGAGGTGACGTTACCTGCACGATCCCTGTTCCCGGGCAGAAAATGAGTGAGCTCCGCTCCTCTTCACAGATGGGCCACTTCCACACCTAGGCACAAAAATAAAAATTGAAATGTATCATTACATCACAAACTACAAACACCACCCAAAGACTTTACAAACCCACAACAGAAAAATACAGTTACACCCACACGCTTTACAACCCTATCCTCCTCAACGCGAGCTATCTAGTTCAACTCCCCCCACCCTTCACCCGCAAAATCCTCAACTGTCCTCCAAAGACCATCCGCTGAACAACATAATTCCCTGGACTAAGTGGCAATTGCCACGTTCCAGGGGAGCGCTCCACAGGAATGCCGTTCCCGGGAGCCTTGAAAAAAATCATCCTGCCTGCCAAAACCCCAGCCCGAGCCTGACCCCCGTTCGAACATTGGCGACGAACATCGCCTCACGGAGCGACCGGGACCGGGGAAAAAAAAACCCGGTCGGGGGAAAAAAAAAAAAAAAAGATCCCCCGGCTGGGGTTTTTTTATTCTAATTGTATTATTTTATTTGTAATTGCCTGACAATCATCTCTACTCTACATCCAACCTGAAAGGAAAAAAAATTAGAAGGCTAAACCACATAACCCTACAAGGTTACACACATTCACGACACACCACACCTTCACATCGCATGCACGCCAGCCCTCACGCTCAACACATCCATCCACCTGCCTGCCAACCTCAAAGGGCCATCGCACCATGCCTGCGGCACAGGGGACCTCAAAAATCACCCTGCCTGCAAAAACCCCAGCCCGAGCCTGACCCCCATTCAAACATCAGCGATGAACATCACCTCACGGAGCGACCGGGACTGGGGGGGAAAAAAAAAAAAAAAAAAAAAAAAAAAAAAAAAAAAAATAAAAAATCCCGCAGCTGGGTTTTTTTTATTCTAATTGTATTTTATTTTTTCTAATTGCCTGACAAACTTGTCTACTCTACATCCAACCTGAAAGGAAAAAACATTAGAAGGCTAAACCACATAACCCTACAAGGTTACACACATTCACAACACACCATGCATTCAGATCACACACACACCAGCCCTCGCTCTCAACTAACCCATCCCACCTCCAAAGGCTTTCAAGGGGCCATCGCCCCTTACCCACAGCACCTGAGGCCTCAAGAATCACCCTGCCTGCAAAAACCCAGGACACAGCCCAACCTCCTACCAAGCTCCCCACACACTATATTTCCATTACGGCAATACTTCAACACACACCATCTCCACCACACGTAGATTTTCAACCCGATACTTAGCTTTCGTAGTGGCGCCTGTCACGGTCCAAGCTCCGTAGCAGCCACATCGCCTAAAAGCAAAGTTCCTTCAATCGCCTCGCGCCCCGAGATCACCTACAAAAACCACACACAAAACTGTTGAATACACACTTCACCCTTGGCATAAAAACATCCTCCACTGCTCCAATCTCCTGCTTCCCACCTATTCCAAAACCAAAAACCTCAATGCCTTACCCATTTCTAGAACATGACCACAAAGTGTCCACATAAACAACATGAACACCAGTGCCTAGTTACTGCCTTACCATATGCTACCTCACAATCCACTTGCAACCCACTCCAGTACTCACATACAATAACCCAAAAATCATTTAAGCCTCTATGTCAACAATCTGAGCATATCAACAACATTTCACCTGTACACTCTTATTACTGTTCCACCTACCCCTGACTCGACATCCCCGGGCAGAGCAGCTCCAAGCCAAACACACCTGTGCACAAACACACACAACACATAACAGTACAAACAAGGTGATTCCAAGAGAGAGAAAACTCTCAGCAAGAAGAATAACTCCCGGACGGGAGTTGCCATTGGGCAAGATTACCTACGCTGTCTAAAGCAATGAGGCCAGGAGGCTCTATGGCGGACCTCGAGAAGAGGAGTCGAACGTAATGGCCCGTTACAAGATGGTACTGTCAAAACCAAGATGATGGATGCCTAAGAAGCCTGTCATCAAGACCTAAGGACATCAAGACGCGGGGAAGAAGTCCAACTCCGAGAAAACACACGGCTAGAGAGCAGAGCTGCCGACGCAGCCTGGAAGAGCGCCGCAAAAGTGAACCGGCTGGTACCTTCTAACACCGATCCACGCTTTAGAGCTCCGAACGCAAAAAAAGAAGCGGCCGATTGGCACGCTGACGATGAGTAAGGGCATTCAAGACCCTAGGAATGGTGCCCGAAGCGCATGCCGCGCTCCCGGAGCGTAAAGACTGGTGATGGCGTCGAGACCCAAGAAAGGTCGAAGGCTCAGAAGACACACTACACAAACCGCACACCACCACAGACGCAGGCTGAAACTGCCCTGCCTGGCACACGCTGGTCTCGTGCTGAAAAGCAGCCCGCTGCCTTCCCCTGCCCAAAGGGCACTGCTCCTGGACAGGCCTCTCTCCTCGGCTAACTTTAAAACGCCTCCCTGCAATTCCCAGCTTCATCCTTCCCTCCCACCCTCTCCCCAGCCATAGTCCCTCAACTTAACTTTCAGAGGGCCGAGGGTCCAAATCCATCCTCAGCAAAAATCACATGGGCTAACTGGGATGTTCCTGCGGTCACCAGGTTCCTCTTCATCATCTGCAATGAAGACAAAAAACAAAACAAAACAAAACAAAAAAAAAAAAACCAAAAACAAAATCAGAAGGGGCAGTAAAGTATCCCATCAGCCAACACCAACTATTTTCCCAACCCCCACTTCATCACAAGCACCACAGTGTTATGCTCACCTGCACATTCCAGAGTCAGACCCTGTGGCCATCATCACTCATGGTACCTAAAGTAACAAGACATACAAAATTAGCATGGCACTCGTGAGAAGTCACCCGCCCCATGCTCCTCCTCCCTAATCCACAGCTCACCTCAAACGCTCGTCCCCTTCCAAAGGTGGCCCGCACAGCACCTGCTAAACAAAAAGGTAAATGCTTAACCAAGCAGCCACATAAGACTTTGCCATTCAACACCAACCCAGCCAACAACCGCCTCACCTTCTCAGACTGCTCATCGGCCAGCGGCTTTGCTCCTCCGAGGCTGCATGCGCCACCTGCAAAAACCAAAGCAGAAGACGTATGCTGAGACACCGCCCGAAACCTCAGCCTGCCCCCATCGATTGCCATCTCCCGCTCCTTTACCTCAGCCACTTGCATGCCCCGCCTCTTCCGTCGACAGCTTGCCACATCAAGGCATGCATACAACCTGCAAAACACAAACGACAAGGGACGCTTTCAACTTTGCCAACAATACAACACCTCCAAAGGAACCCTTGCTTCAACCCATTAGTCATGGCTCACCTTGCCCACGTCACCTCCGGTGCCGATAGCCTGCTTCACACCTTCAAAATAAAAGGAGAACCCTATAAGCTAGTCATAGAGCCACCAGCTGCATCTTCCCTCTGACTCCACTCACAGGCCCACCTTCTTATGGTGCTCCGCTCCCCTCCTCCGTCGCTCTACGGCATACATCTTCTCCCTCCGCATCTGAAAAAAAAAAACCCCAAACATATTGAACAAGTCACACGGACTCAGAGCAAGAGCTGAACAAATCCAAAGGTCTTGATTCCATCTAGGAAGACCATCGGCAGTCCAACTACAGCCTGCCAGTTAAAAAAAAAAAAAAAAAAAAAAGGAAAAAAAACACACCACACCACACCAAACTTTAAGCACATCACATGTAAGCCTTAACACCTTAGAGATTCAAATCCGCTTCACTACCCCTCAACAGCCCCTGCCACACGGCTCCAATCGTCTCCGTAAAACACTATTGGCACGGCTGTCCACACCGCCCGCCGATGGCTACACGATCGCAGATGACTGGACAACCCTCACCTAAACGGTCCAGGCACGTCAACGTTTCACCCGTAGACTCTTACTGCTGTTCCACCTACCCCTGACTCTACATCCCCGGGCAGAGCAGCTCTGAGCCAAACACACCCGCGCGCAGAACGTCGCCAGGCGGAATGCGACCAACGAGGTGATTCCAAGAGAGAGAAAACTCTCGGCAAGAAGAATGAGCCCCGGACGGGAGGCGCAGTCAGGCAAGACGACCTACGGGGCTGCAAACGCGAGGCCAGGAGGCTCTGTGGCGGACCCCGAGAAGAGGAGTCGAACGTAACGGCCCGTTACAAGACGGCACTGTCAAAACCGAGACGATGGATGTGCCGGAAGCCTGGCATCGAGACCTAAGGACGTCAGGATGCGGGGAAGAAGTCCCGGTCCCAGAAAACGGACGGCTAGAGAGCGGAGCCGCCAACCCAGCCCGGAAGAACACCGCAAAAGGGGACCGGCCGGAACCTGCTGAGACCGATCCACGCTTTAGAGCTCCGAACGCAAGAAAAGAAGTGCCCCGTTGGCACCGTGCCGATGAGTACGGGCATTCGAGACCCTAGGGACGGCACCCGAAGCGCGTGCCGCGCTCCTCCGGCGCAAAGCACGACGAGGACATCGAGACCCGAGGAAGGTCTAAGGCACAGAAGACATGCTACACAAAAGTTCACACCACCACAGACACAGGCTGGAACTGCCCTGCCCGGCACACGCAGGTCTCATGCTGAAAAGCAACCCGCTCCCTTCCCCTGCCCAAAGGGGACTGCTCCTGGACAGCCCTCTCTCCTAGGCTAACTTTAAAACCCCTCCCTGCAATTCCCAGCTTCGTCCCTTCCTCCCAGCCTCTCCCCAGCCCTGGTCCCTCTACTTAGCTTTCAGAGGGCCGAGGGTCTGAATCCATCCTCCACAAAAAACACACGGGCTAACTGGGATGCTCCTCCAGGTGACACATTGCTCTTCAACATCTGCAGTGAAAAAAACATAAATCAACACAAACCAGAAAAGGGAGTAAGCATCCCATCGGCCAACACCAACTACTTCCACAACTCCCCCCTTCTCACAGGCGCGGCAGTGTTCGCTTCCCTGCTAATTCCAGAGTCAGACCCTGCGGCCATCGTCACTCGTGGTACCTAAGGTACCAAGAGACACCAAATTAGCATGGCGCTCATGAGAAGTCATCCGCCCCATGCTCCTCCTCCCTAAACCACAGCTCGCCTCAAACGCCCATCCAACTCCAAAGGTGGCCCACACAGCGCCTCCAAAACAGAAGGTAAATGCTTAACTGAGCAGCCGCATAATACTTTGCTATTCAACACCAACCCGGCCGACAACCGCCTCGCCTTTTCGGAGCGCTCATTGGCATGCAGCTTTGCAGGAGGCCTTACAGCAGACTTCTCAGTACATAAAGGGTGCCTATAAGAAACCTGGAGAGGGACTTTTTACAAGGGTGTACAGCAATAGGACAAGGTGGTAACAGCTTTAGTCCTAAAGAGGGCACATTCAGTTTACGTGTTAGGAAGAAGTTTCTCACTATGGGTGGCGAGGCACTGGAACCGGTTGCCCAGAGAAGCTGCGGATGCCCTCTCCCTCAAAGCATTCAAGGCCAGGTCAGACAAGGCTTTGAGCAACATGGTCTCGTGGAAGGTGTCCTTACCCATTGCAGGGGCGGAGGGTGGGGGGGTTGGAACTACATGATCTTTATGGTCCCTTCCAACCCAAACCATTCTACGATTCTATAACATCCAAATCCAACTGCAAAACTCATCTGAGAAAGGCTGGTGAACCCTCCTCCCTTTCCCCACCAGACTCAAAACTTTAGAAAGCCCTTTTCTTCTTCTCAACCGTCAGGAAAGGAACCCCACTGCTTCCTGACACCTCCTGCCCTGGATTTGCACCCCTGAACCCCCTTCACTGGCTACTCCTCAGGAGCCGCTCTTCTGAGACACATCCCAGATTCTGGGGGCACCTCCTAACTTACAACTTCCCAGAGACTCTGAGCTCTGCTACGTACCCACAAAATAAAGTTAGGTCCCAAGGCTTGTAATCTACGAGGGGCCTGCCACAAGCTGCAAAGGTTCTAGGGACAACGTGGCATTCTGTGCGCAATGAGGAAAGGCGACGAGGCATCCCAGACCCTGAAAGGCACTGTGCCTCATGGCCCTGCTGCTTTCTTGACAAATACTAAAACTCCATATACAGATGCATACAAGATGCTCACCCTAACCCCTGCTAAATAATGTCACCATCAGTCCTATTAAGAGAGATAATATCAGCAACTTGCACAGCATACAGCAAAACTGGTGAAAGAAACAAGGTTCCGTTTTCAATCAAGTCGGAAATTCCAAAAAAACCCACAACGCAGGGAGAATAAAAAAAAAAAAAAAAAAAAACAAAAAAAACCCCACACTTACTATTAAACCATTTTTCCACCCCTGAACACCCAAAACAAAATTACTGACCTAAAAAAAAAACCAACAAAACAAAACAAAAAAACAACAAACATACCTACATACAAGTGTTACTTTCTACCACACATGCTGCTGAACCTTGACTGGTCCTGAAACTCTTACCTCAGACAGACACCTCTTCCCATAGGGATAAGCCAGCCCAGAAGCTGCAAAGGACTCAAGGAAGAACTAAGCACCAACACCAGAGAAACCCAGGAGCACAATGAGCTCCCTCAGCAGAGGCTGTGGCTCAAATACCTGGAGCTCCACCCACCACTCTTACCGCAATCACCTGGGAAAGGAGAAGGGCAAACCACCAAAAGTTATACAGGCAGCTGGAGGAGCAGCAGTAGTGTCCTCAGCTGCCCTAAATGTACAGCGAGCAAGGTCCTAGACAGAGAAAGTGACTGTTACTGGAAATGATGATACCTGCTCCTGTACTACAGCTACAACTATTGCATCGGCAATGTGACCAGGTAAGGAATTAAATTTAGTTTTTCTGAGGTGTAGATAGAAAAAGATAGAAGTCCTTCTAAACTAGGTAAGAAACTAGCTCATGAAATGCAATAACAATGTTGTTATTAAAATCACATCAGTCAGCGGCGAGGCCAGCAGAGGCAACGGTAGGTCGGCGGCTAAGCGCTAGATTGAGGCGGACTGGGAGGTTCCCGAGGCCTAGGAGCCCCGGGGAAGAGCAGAGGGACCGTCCAGAGCTGGCAGCTCTCACGAGAGAGGCTGACGTGGCGTGGGCCTTGCCAGAGGCGACCGCGGGAGATTTAAACGGCCCTGAGGAGCGCCGGCGACCAAGAGCGCGGCAAACAGGGCGGGCAAACACGGCATGGCATGTCAGAAAGGGTGTGGCGTGGCAGTTTGCGTGGCAGTTTGTGCAGGTAGGGTGCAGCCCCCCCTCTCTTCCCAGCTCGAGAAGGCTACTGAAGCGGTGTGCATCGGCCTCCGAAGGAGACCCCGGTATGGCTGCCACTCGGCTGAAAGCCATTGCTAGGAAAAATGTGGTGACGCAGACAGAGCTCCTGTGTAAACTTGCAGCTGTCCAGGTCTCTGGCTGCAGGGAGCGCCTGAGTCTATCGCTGATGACGGAGGGCAACAGGGACACCTCTTGAGTGAGGTGTGACCAGGGGGATGATCTGCTCAGCCTGGTGGCAGAGCTGAAGGAGGAAGTGGAAGGGTTGAGGAGTATCAGGGAGCGTGAGAGGGAGACAGATTGGTGGACCCACACCCTACCATCCCTGAGGCAGAGGCGGCAGATGGAGGCTCCGCAAGAAGCGGAGGTTCCCCTGCCCTCTTGCCGCCAGGCAGGAGGGGACCTAAGAGATGGAGGGGAACGGATACAGGTCCCTGCTCGGGGAGGCAGGCGAATCCCCTCCCGGTCTCCCTCGCCTTCCCAGTTGCCCCTACACAACAGCTGTGGGGCTCTGGAACTTGAGGACCAGGTCAATGAAGATCAGGGTGTAGGTGAAGCCCTACCTAGGGAGGTGCCTAGGCTCAGTCGGGCAGCCCCACGCATTCTCACAGCCTCTGAAAAAAGAAAAAGGAGGGTAATTGTCATAGGCGATTCCCTTCTGAGGGGGACAGAGGGCCCAATGTGCAGACCTGACCCATCCCACAGGGAAGTCTGCTGCCTCCCTGGGGCCCGGGTAAAAGACATTACCAGGAAACTCCCTGGTCTGGTTCGGACCTCTGATGATTACCCATTGCTGGTTGTGCAGGTTGCCAGTGATGCGACTGCAGAGAGAAATCCAAAGGCAATCAAAAGGGACTTCAGGGCACTGGGGCGATTAGTGGAAGGAGCACAGGCAGTGTTTTCCTCAATCCCTTCAGGGGCAGGGAAATATACTGAAAGGAACAGGAAAACGCACCTGGTTAATACGTGGCTCAGGGGCTGGTGCCGTCGGTGGCGTTTTGGGTTTTTTGGTCATGGGGAGCTTTACACAGCACCGGGCTTGCTAGCGACAGATGGTATCCAGCTATCTCAAAGGGGGAAAAGAATCCTCGCTCGTGAGATGGCGGGGCTCATAGAGAGGGCTTTAAACTAGGTTTGAAGGGGGTAAGGGATAAAACTAGGTGCACCAGAGATGAGCCTGGGGGCAGCATGCCGATGTTAGGGGTGGATTCGATAGGCCGGCTCAAATGCATCTATGCCAATGCACGCAGCACGGGCAATAAACAGGAGGAGCTGGAAGCCATCGTGCGGCAGGATAGATACGACTCAGTCTCCATCACGGAAACATGGTGGGACGACTCCCGTGACCGGAGCGCTGCGATGGATGGCTATAAGCTCTTCAGAAGGGATAGGCGAGGTAGAAGAGGCGGTGGGGTGGCTCTCTATGTTAGGGAGTGTTTGGACTGTACAAACAGAGCTACACGATTGTGATGACGAGGTGGAGTGCTTATGGGTGAGGTTGAGAGGGAAGGCCGATAAGGCAGATATTGTGCTAGGAGTCTGTTATAGACCACCCGACCGGGTTGAAGAGACGGATGAATCGTTCTACGAGCGGCTGGCAGTAGTCTCAGAATCGTGTGCCCTTGTTCTCGTGGGGGACTTCAACTTTCCAGACGTCTGCTGGAAATACGACACAGCAGAGAGTAAGCAGTCTAGGAGGTACCTGGAGTGTGTGGAAGATAACTTCCCGACACAGCCGGTAGGTGAGCCAACCAGGGGAGGAGCCTTGCTAGATCTACTGTTTACAAACACGGAAGGACTGCTGGGAGGTGTGATGGACGGAGGCCGTCCTGGGCTTAGGGACCACGAAATGATAGAATTCTCAATTCTCGGGGAGGCAAGGAAGGGGATTAGCAAAACCACCGCTATGGACTTCCGGAGGGCAAACTTTGGCCTCTTCGAGGCACTGGTTGAGAGAGTCCCTTGGGAGACGGTCCTGAAGGGCAAAGGGGTCCAGGAGGGATGGACATTCTTCAGGAAGGAAGTCTTAAAGGCTCAGGACCAGGCTATTCCCACGTGCCACAAGTCAAACCGCCGAGGAAAACGACCGGCCTGGCTGAACGGGGAGCTTTTGCTAGGAGTCAGGAAAAAAAGGAGAGTTTATCATCTCTGGAAGAAAGGGCGGGCAACTTGGGAGGAGTACAGGGATCTTGTTAGGTCATACAGAGAGGAAATTAGAAAGGCAAAAGCTCAGCTAGAACTAAATCTGGCCACTGTCATAAGAGACAACAAAAAATGTTTTTACAAATATGTTAACAGTAAAAAGAATCCCAAGGAGAATATCTATCCTTTAAGGGATACAGAAGGGAACGTTGCCACCTGAGATGAGGAAAAGGCTGAGGTACTTAATGCCTTCTTTGCCTCAGTCTTTAATAGGGAGACCAGTTATCCTCAGGGTACTCTGCCCCCCGAGCTGGACGGTGAGGATGAAGAGCAGAATATACACCCCATAACCCAGGAGGAAATAGTTAGCGACCTACTACGCCATCTGGACAATCACGAATCTATGGGGCCCGATGGGATCCATCCAAGAGTACCGAGGGACCTGGCGGAGGTGCTTGCCAAGCCACTCTCCATCATCTGTCGGCGATCCTGGTCGACGGGGGAGGTCCCAGAGGACTGGAGGCTTGCCAATGTGATGCCCATTTGCAAGAAGGGTCAGAGGGAGGATCCGGGGAACTACGGGCCTGTCAGCCTGACCTCGGTACCGGGGAAGATTATGGAAAGGTTTGTCTTGAGAGCGCTCGCTTGGCAAGTCCGGGACAAGCAGGGGATCGGGCCCAGCCAGCGTGGGTTTACGAAAGGCAGGTCCTGCTTGACCAACCTCATCTCCTTCTATGACCATGTGACCCGCCTAGTGGATGAGGGAGAGGCCGTGGATGTTACCTACCTTGACTTCAGCAAGGCCTTTGACACTGTCTCTCATGGCATACTCCTTGAGAAGCTGGCGTCTCGTGGCTTGGACAAGTGTACTCTTCGCTGGGTGAAAAACTGGCTGGATGGACGAGCCCAGAGGGTTGTGGTGAATGGGGTTAAATCCAGTTGGCAGCGGGTCACTAGTGGTGTTCCCCAGGGCTCGGTCTTGGGCCCGGTTCTGTTCAATATCTTTATCGACGATTTGGACGAGGGGATCGAGTGCAACCTCGGCAAGTTTGCGGACGACACCAAGTTGGGAGGCAGGGTCGATCTGCTTGAGGGTAGGAAGGCTCTACAGAGAGATCTGGACAGGCTGGATCGATGGGCCGAGGCCAATTGTATGAAGTTCAACAAGGCCGAGTGCCGGGTCCTGCATTTCGGTCACAGCGACCCCGTGCAGCGCTACGGGCTCGGGGAAGAGCGGCTGGAAAGCTGCCCGGCAGAGAAAGACCTGGGGGGTGCTGGTTGACAGCCGGCTGAAGATGAGCCAGCAGTGTGCCCAGGTGGCCAGGAAGGCCAATGGCATCCTGGCCTGTATCAGAAATAGTGTGGCCAGCAGGAGCAGGGAGGTGGTTGTCCCCCTGTACTCGGCACTGCTGAGGCCGCACCTCGAGTACCGTCTTCAGTTTTGGGCCCCTCCCTACAGGAAAGGCATAGAGTTGCTGGAACGTGTCCGGAGAAGGGCAACCAAGTTGGTGAGGGGCCTGGAGCATAAGTCTTATGAGGAGCGGCTGAGGGAGCTGGGGCTGTTTAGTCTGGAGAAAAAGAGGCTGAGGGGAGACCTTATCGCTCTCTACAACTACCTGAAAGGAGGTTGTAGTGAGGTGGGTACTGGTCTCTTCTATCAAGTAACTAGAGATAGGACGAGAGGAAATGGCCTCAAGTTGCGGCAGGGGAGGTTTAGGTTGGATATTAGGAAAGATTTCTTTACCGAGAGGGTTGTCAGACACTGGAACGGGCTGCCCGGGGAAGCGGTTGAGTCACCATCCCTGGAGGTATTCAAAAAGGGCGTAGACGAGGTACTCCAGAAGATGGTTTAGTGGGCACAGATGATGGTTGGACTCGATGATCTTGAAGGTCTTTTCCAACCTAAATGATTCTACGATTCTACATGCCGAGGAGACCCTCTAAAGCCAGGGGATGAACTAAGAGAAGGGGAAAAAAAATAAAAGGCACAAAGAAAATTTAAAGAGCATCAAGGTATGTGACAAACAAGAAAGAATTAAAAAATAGGGATAGACAGCTTGATATAAGTAGACACACAAAGAAAAATTTAAAATCGGTAAGTTAGAATACAGGAAAAAAGTAAATGATAGAGACAAAAGCGTGTAGAAGTGAACACAAACAAAAATTCAAAAGTGAAAACAGGAAAAAAGGAAAAAATAGCAAAAACCCCTAAAGAGACGGAGACATAGAGAGAAAATTTTAAAAGCAATGGGGTACAGGACAGACTAGAAGGGATTCAAAAATAAAGATGGCAAACTGGCTAAAAGTAGATGAGGAAAGAAAATTTAAAAGCGACAGGGCACAGGACAGACAGGAAATAATTAATAAACAGGGAGAGATATCTTGATTAAAGTAGACCAAAAAATTTATAAGCGAGAGGATACAGGAAACAGGAAAAAAATTAACAAATAGGGAGAGAAAACGTGATAAAAGTACACCTAGAAACAAAATTTCACAACAAGAAGAATTATGAGGGTAAAAAATTGAAAAATGGGGACAGTTAACTAGATCAAAGTAGACATAGAAACAAAATTGAGAAAGCAATGTGGTTCATGACAGGCAGGAAAGAATTGAAAAATAGGAACAGGGATCAGAATAGGAGGAAACATTGAAAGACAATTTAAAAAGTGACGGGGTGTATGGAAGCAAGGGAGGAATTAAAATTTAGGGAAAGGGAGCCGGATAAAGGGAATTGTTGAAAGATAAATTAAATAGCGATGGGCTATAAGAAATATAGGGAAGAATTAAAAAATCAAGAAAGGGAGCCAGATAGAGGGAGACATAGAAGGAATTTTAAAAGCAGCTGAGTACGAGACAGACAGACAAGAATAAAAACACATGTAGAAAGGAAGCTTAAACGGCAATTGGGTAGAAGAAACAAAAGAGGGGAAATAATTAAAAAATAGGGACAGGGAGATGGATAGAAGGAAACATAGAAAGCAAAAAGCGATGGGGTACAGGACAGAGGGAGGGATGTTAAAAAGGGTTGGGGCATCAGAGAGAGGGAAACGTAGAAAGAGAAATTAAAATGCAACTGGGTACAAGAAACATGGGAAAGCAGTAAAAAATAGGGAGCCACAGAGAGGGAAACGTAGGAAAAAAAATTAATAGATGAACTGGTACAGGGCAGAGTTAACAGAAGAGTAACAAGTTTTGGGGATCCAGGCACGCAGGTTTGCCGTTGGAGGGAGAGACGGAAGGAGGGACAGGCAGGGAGGTGGACAGAGATCTGGGGAAGGGCGGCAGAGATGGAGCGGGATGCACGCGACAGAAAGCGCGACTCTCCGCAGCTTCCGGCACCGGCGGGAGACCTTCACCGCCCCGATGCTTTTCTCTCTGCCTCGGCGGCAGGCGCCTCAACCCTCCTCTCCCACGAGGCTTCCCGGTGGCTCGTGCGCGCGGCCGACGGAGGCGCCGAGCTCCCGGAGCCGCGTGCTACCGGTGCGCTCTGTCGGGGATGGCTCGGAGGGATCCTTCCTCGCCGCCGGAGGCCGGCTGTTCCTTGCTGGACGTGGCTGCCTGTGGGACCCCTTTGGATTCCCTCCTCGGACGGTTCACCTTCGTCAGCTCCCTCAGGCGGGCGTGCCTGGGCAGACCCATCCCCAGCTAAAGGGAGGGATTCAAAAAGAGGGACAGTGAGCTGGATCGAGGGGGACATGGAAATAAAACTTAAAAAGCAATAGGGTACGAGGCAGGTAGATAGCAAAACATTAAGAAATAAAGGCAGGGAGACAGACTGGGGGATACACAGAAACAAACTAGAAAGCAGCAGGGTACAGGAAACAGGGAACAATTTAAAACCACTGACAGGGAGGAAGATAGAGGAAAAAATAGAAAAAAAATTCAAAACGCGACGGGATACGATTCACACGGACGCAAATTGAAAAATAAGGCCGGGCAGCTGGAGAGAGACATACGTATAAAGAAAATTTTAAAACCAACAGGGTAAAGGAAAGAGCGAGAAGAAATAAAGAGGGGGGAAAGGGAGTCATACAGAAGGAGGCATAGAAAGACAGTTTGGAAAGAAATGAGGTCAAGAGCAGAGGGAGTTTCCTGGTTTTGGCCAGAATAATTTTCTTCCTAGTAGCTGGTACAGTGCTGCAGTTTACATTTAGCATGACAATAATGTTGATAAAACACTGACGATTTACCTGTGGCTAGGCAGCGTTCCTACTAAGTCAAGGATGTTGCAGCTTCTCATACCACCCTGCCAGTGGAGGCTGGGAGTGCACACAGATGGGAGAGCTGACCCTCAATGACCTTGACTCCAATTATCGCTGACCCCGTGACCCTTGATGTCTGACCCCTGGTGACATTCAACCCCTTACCCTTGTGACCTTTGACCTCCGGTCTGTGACCTTTGACCCCGGGTGACCGTTGACCTCTTGTTTGTGACCTTTGACCCGGGAGTGACCTTTGATCTCTGGTCCATGACCTTTGACCCCGGGGTGACCTTTGACCCGATGACATTTGGCCTGTGACTCTGTGACCATTGACCCTGGCCCTAATAACCAGAACCCCTAACTGTAGCTCTGCCCACAAGTTGCACTCCCACCCCTAACCCCATCTCCTAGGCAGCGCCCTGTCCCAAGGTGTAAACCTAATTAGGGTTGTCCCTGCACTAGGGTTCCAAGGGGGCTAGGGTTATGGGTGTTCAGGGCTAGGGGACCCCCCCCCCCCCAGGACCCCAACCCTAGTCTGCGGGACCCCTAACCATGACCCTAGGTATTGGGTGGCATTAATTGTGCAGAACCTCCTTTAAGGTTAGGATGGAACCCCAGGTCGGAGTAGTCCCCTAACCCTAGCCTATGCTAACCAGAACCCTAGGGGTGGTGTAACCCTAATTGATTACCCTGGGATGAGGTCCAGCTAACCCTAATTAGCAGGTTGTGGGTGTGTCTGAGATGGGCTAATTAGTCTGTGGGTGGGAAGGGGACTCTGCTAATTGCCTGATTAGGGTTTCATGGGAGGTGGGCAGTGCTAATTAGGGGTGGGGACTTCTGGTCAGGCAGGGGATACCTACTCAGGGGGTGAGGTCTGGGACGCAGGGTCACCTACTGGGGGGGTCCTGGGGGAGTAGGTAATTAGGGGGTGGAATTTGGGCAGTGACATGCATGGACAGGGACCAGCTAATTAGGGGGTGGGGGAACCTGCTAACTGGGGGTGGTTGGGAGAGAAACTACCTGATTAGGGGGCAGGTGGGTGCAGAGGGAGTATATATATACTCTGTAAATACATTTTTTATATTTTTAAGTTTGGTGCAGCACTAGAAATGGGCTTCTGCCCTCGGAGTAAATGGCTTTGGTTTTAATTTTTTTTTCTTTGGTCCTGGGGAGTCTCCCATTCTCTACTGCTTGCTTTTTTCTTTAACTTAAAGTTAAGTTCAAAAGTTTAAGCGCAGCAGTACTACAAAGTTGCAGTAGAAAAATGGCTTCTACTCTGAGAGGAAATTATTTAGCTGTATTTTTTAATTCTTTACTCCCAGGGATGGTGCCATCTATTACTGCTTTTTTATTTTAAATTTAAGTTTTACAACAGCAGCAACTTCAAAGTTTTACAACATAGTTTCACCACAGCAACTTCAAAAGTTTGCACTACAAAAGGGCTTCCACCGTGGCGGTAAATTTTTTTTTTTTTACTTACACCCAGGGACAGTGCCATATTCCACTGCTTTTTATTTTTATTTTACATTTTATTTAATTTCAAAGTTTACAGAGCACTTTCCAAGCTTACAAAGCATTTTCCGATGTATCAGTCTTTTCCACATTCCTTGCTCCCATTACGTACATCGTGTCACATCCAGAAGTTTTCCTCCCCGAGGTGACGTTACCTCCACGATCCCTGTTCCCGGGCAGAAAATGACTGAGCTCCGCTCCTCTTCACAGACAGGCCACTTCCACACCTAGGCACAAAAATAAAAATTGAAATATATCGTTACATTACAAACACCACCCAAAGACTTTACAAACCCACAACAGAAAAATACAGTTACACCCACACGCTTCACAACCCTGGCCTCCTCAACGCTGGCTATCTAGTTCAACTCCCCCCACCCTTCACCCGCAAAATCCCCAACTGCCTTCCAAAGACCATCCGCTAAACAACATAATTCCCTGCGCTAAGTGGCAATTGCCACGTTCCAGGGGAGCGCTCCACGGGAACGCCGTTCCCGGGAGCCTTGAAAAAAATCATCCTGCCTGCCAAAACCCCAGCCCGAGCCTGACCCCCGTCCGAACATTGGCGATGAACATTGCCTCACGGAGCGACTGGGACTGGGGGGGGGGGGGGGGAATCCCCCGGCTGGTTTTTTTTTATTCTAGTTGTATTTTATTTTTTCTAATTGCCTGACAAACATGTCTACTCTACATCCAACCTGAAAGGAAAAAACATTAGAAGGCTAAACCACATAACCCTACAAGGTTACACACATTCACAACACACCATGCATTCAGATCACACACATACCAGCCCTCACTCTCACCTGCCTAACCCATCCTACCGCCAAACGGTGTCAAGGGGCCATCGCCCCTTACCCACAGCACCCAAGGCCTCAAGAATCACCATGCCTGCAAAAACCCAGGACCCAGCCCAATATACTTCCATTACAGCAATGCTTCAACATATACCATCTCCACCACACGTAGATTTTCAACCCGATACTTATCTTTCATAGTGGCGCATGTCATGGTCCAACCTCCGTAGCAGCCACATTGCCTAAATGCAAAGTTCCTTCAATTGCCTCATGCCCCGAGATCACCTACAAAAACCACACACAAAACTGTTGAATACACACTTCACCCTTGGCATAAAAACATCCTCCACTGCTCCAATCTCCTGCTTCCCACCTATTCCAAAACCAAAAACCTCAATGCCTTACCCATTTCTAGAACATGACCAAAAGTGTCCACATAAACAACATGAACACCAGTGCCTAGTTACTGCCTTACCATATGCTACCTCACAGTCCACTTGCAACCCACTCCAGTACTCACATACAATGACCCAAAAATCATTTAACCCTCTATGCTAACAATCTAAGCATATCAACGTTTCACCCGTAGACTCTTACTGCTGTTCCACCTACCCCTGACTCTACATCCCCAGGCAGAGCAGCTCTGAGCCAAACACACCCGCGCGCAGAACGTCGCCAGGCGGAACGCGACCAACGAGGTGATTCCAAGAGAGAGAAAACTCTCGGCAAGAAGAATGAGCCCTGGACGGGAGGCGCAGTCAGGCAAGACAACCTACGGGGCCGCAAACCCGAGGCCAGGAGGCTCTACGGCGGACCCCGAGAAGAGGAGTCGAACATAATGGCCCGTTACAAGACGGCACTGTCAAAACCGAGACGATGGATGTGCCGGAAGCCTGGCATCGAGACCTAAGGACGTCAGGATGCGGGGAAGAAGTCCCAGTCCCAGAAAACGGACGGCTAGAGAGCGGAGCCCCCGACCCAGCCCGGAAGAACGCCACAAAAGAGGACCGGCCGGAACCTGCCGAGACCGATCCACGCTTTAGAGCTCCGAACGCAAAAAAAGAAGCAGCCGATTGGCACACTGCCGATGAGTAAGGGCATTCAGGACCCTAGGAATGGTGCCTGAAGCGCATGCCACGCTCCCTGAGCGCGAAGACTGATGATGGCGTCGAGACCCAAGAAAGGTCGAAGGCTCAGAAGACACACTACACAAACCACACACCACCACAGACACAGGCTGGAACTGCCCTGCCTGGCACACGCTGGTCTCGTGCTGAAAAGCAGCCCGCTGCCTTCCCCTGCCCAAAGGGCACTGCTCCTGGACAGCCCTCTCTCCTAGGCTAACTTTAAAACCCCTCCCTGCAATTCCCAGCTTCGTCCCTCCCTCCCACCCTCTCCCCAGCCATGGTCCCTCAACTTAACTTTCAGAGGGCCGAGGGTCCAAATCCATCCTCAGCAAAAATCACATGGGCTAACTGGGAAGTTCCTGCAGTCACCAGGTTCCTCTTCATCATCTGCAATGAATACAAAAAAAAAAAAAGCAACAAAATCAGAAGGGGCAGTAAAGTGTCCCATCAGCCAAGACCAACTACTTTCACAACCCCCACTTAATCACAAGCACCACAGTGTTATGCTCACCTGCTCATTCCAGAGTCAGACCCTGCGGCCATCATCACTCATGGTACCTAAAGTAACAAAGACACACAAAATTAGCATGGCACTCGTGAGAAGTCACCCGCCCCATGCTCCTCCTCCCTAATCCACAGCTCACCTCAAATGCTCATCCCATTCCAAAGGCGGCCCGCACAGCGCCTGCAAAACAAAAGGTAAACGCTTAACCCAGTGGCCACATAATACTTTGCCATTCAACACCGACCCAGCCGACAACCACCTCACCTTCTCAGACTGCTCATGAGCCAGCAGCTTCGCCCCTCCGAGGCTGCGTGCGCCACCTGCAAAAACCAAAGCGGAAGACGTGTGCTGAGACACCACCCGTAACCTCAGCCCACCCGCACAGATTCCCAACTCCCTCTCTTTTACCTTGGCCGCTCAACCACCCCGCCTGTGCCATCGAGAGCTTGCCACGACGAGGCCCGCATACCGCCTGCAAAACACAAACGACAAGGGACGCTTTCAACTTTGCCAACAATACAACACCTCCAAAGGAACCGTTTCTTTAACCCGTTAGTCACGGCTCACCTTGCCCGAGTCGCCTCCGGTGCCGATAGCCCACTTCACTCCTTGCTCCACACCCTCAAAATAAAAGAAAAAGAGAACCCTATAAGCTAGTCACAGAGCCACCAGCTGCATCTTCCCTCTGACTCCACTCACAGACCCACCTTCTTATGGTGCTCCGCTTCCCTCCTCCGCCGCTCTATGGCATACATCTCGTCCCTCTGAATCTGGAAAACAAACAAACAAACAAACAAAAAACCAACAACCAACCAAACCACCATATTGAACAAGTCACACAGATGCAAAGCATGAGCTTAACAATTCCAGAGGTCTTGATTCCATCTACGAAGACAATCTGCAGTCCAACTACAGCCTGCCATTTAAAAATAAAAAAAAAAAAAAAAACCCAAAAAAACCTGTTCAGGGTTACTGCACTCTAGGGTTCTGCAGTCCTAGGGTTCCAGCTGCTTAGGATTAGTGCACTCCAGGGTTCGGCAATGCCAGGGTTACAGGCGACTGGGCTTAGTTCTGTCTAGGGTTCTTCAATACTAGGGTTACGGGTGTTTTGGCCTACTGCACTCTAGGTTTCTGCAAAGCTATGGTTACGGGTGTTTAGGGTTAGTGCACTCTAGGGTTCTTCAATGCTACGGTTACAGGCGACTAGGCTTAGTGCAGTCTAGGGTTCTGCAATGCTGGCTTTACAGGTGTTTAGGCCTACTGCACTGTAGGGTTCCGCAGTCGTAGGGTTACGGATGTTTACGATTACTGCACTCTAGGGTCCTGCAATGCTAGGGTTCCGGCTGTTTAGGGTTAGTGCACACTAGGGTTCTGCAATTCCAGGGTTACAGGCGACTGGGCTTAGTTCAGTCTAGGGTTATGGGTGTTTAGGCCTACTGCGTCTAGGGTTCTGCAGTCCTAGGGTTACAGGTGTTTAGGGTTACTGAAATCTAAGTTTCTGCAATGCTATGGTTACGCGTGTTTAGGGTTAGTGCACTCTAGGGTTCTGCAATGCTACATTTACAGGTGTTTAGGGTTAGTGCACTCTAGGGTTCTGTAATGGTAGGGTTACTGGAAGCTAGGCTTAGTGCAGTCTAGGGTTCTTCAGTCCTAGGGTTACGGGTGTTTAGGGTTACTGCACTCTAGGGTTCTGCAGTGCTAGGGTTCCAGCTGATTAGGGTGAGTGCACTCTAGGGTTCTGCAATTCCAGGGTTACAGGTCTTTAGGGTTACTGCACTCTGGGGTTCTGAAAGGCTAGGTTTACGCGTGTTTAGGGTTAGTGTACTCTAGTGTTCTGCAGTGCTAGGCTTGCGGGTGATTAGGGTTAGTGCACTCTAGGGTACTGCAGTTCTAGGGTTCCAGCTGCTTAGAGTTACTACACTCTAGGGTTCTGCATTCCTAGTGTTACAGGTGTTTAGGGTTAGTGCACTCTAGGATTCTGCAATTCTAGAGTTACTGGCGGCTAGGTTTAGTGCAGTCTAGTTTTCTGCAATGTTAGGGTTACGGGTGTTTAGGGCTACTGCACTCTAGGGTTCTGCAATGCTGGCTTTACGGGTGTTTAGGCCTACTGCACTGTAGGGTTCTGCAGTCTTATGTTTACGGGTGTTTAGGATTCGTGAACTCTACGGTTCTGCAGTCCTAGGGTTCCCAGTCTTTAGGGTTAATGCACTCTAAGTTTCTGCAATGCTAGGGTTAGGGGTATTTAGGTTTAGTGTACTGTAGTGTTCTGCAGTGCTAGGGTTGCAGGTGTTTAGGGTTACTGCACTCTAGGGTTCTGCATTCCTAGTGTTACGGGTGTTTAGGGTTAGTGCACTCTAGGGTTCTGCAGCGCTAGGCTGTCGTGGTTTCAGGCCAGCCGGTAACAAAGGACCACGCAGCCGCTCGCTCACTCCTCCCGCCTCCCTCCGGTGGGATGGGGAGGAGAATCAGAGGGGAGAAATTAAAAAAAAATGGGACCTCGAGGGTTGAGATAAGGGCAGTTTACTGGGACTACACAAAAAGAGAGGTTACAACAACAACAACGGTACTAATAAAAGAATATACAAAAGGAGTGATGTACAGTGCAACTGCTCACCACCCGGAACCCGACGCTCCACCACTTCCCCCACCAAAAGTCGAGAGCACTCCCCCCAGCCCGCTCCCCATATATATACTGAGCATGATGTCACGTGGTATGGAATAGCTCCTTGGCTAGTTCAGGCCAGCTGTCCCGGCTGTGCCCCCCCCCCCCCCCCCCCCCCCACCTCCCAGGTTCCTGTGAAAATTAACTCTATCCCAGCTGAACCCAGGACACATGGTTTAGTGGGCATGGATGATGGTTGGACTCAATGATCTTGAAGGTCTTTTCCAACCTAAATGATTCTATGATTCTATGAGACATCCTGGCAGTGAGTTGGCTACAAGGCTCAGTGCCCTAAGGCAGCAGGACTGGGGGGATAAAAGGGATGAGAAAAGCAGGAGGAAGGACAGAGGGACATAGAGGTGTGGGACAGGGAGCCAGAAAATGGGATGCTGTGAACAAGAGGGATGGGGAGCAGGACAGCAGTATAGAGAGGAGAGATGGAGCAAAAAAACAGGGACAGCGATGGAGGAATAAATAAGAGAGGGAGGGAGCAGGAGAGAGAGGTGGAAGGGACCGGCACCTCAACAAGATAGAGATGAGACAAGGGACGGACAAACATTCTAATGTGATAGGGGAAAAGAAACATAGGCAAGAAATAAAAAATAGAAACAGGGAGCCAGATAGAGGTAGATGTAGAAAGAAAATTTCAAGAAGTGACAGTGTACAAGAAACATAGGCAAGAACTAACAAATAGGGACAGGGAGATAGAAAGAGGGAGATGCAAAAAGCAACAGGGTACAGGACAGAGAGGGAAGAATTAAGCATTAAAGACAAGGAGATGGATAGAGGGAGACCAAAAATTTTGAAAGCGACGGGATAACACAGGAATCATAGACAAGAATTAAAAAACAGGTACACAGAGCTGCATAGAGGGAGACATAGGAAGGAAATTTGAAAAGCAACAGGGTACAAGAAACACAGGCAAGAAATTAAAATTAGGTCAAGGAGACAGAGAGGGAAAGGTAGCAAGAATATTTAGAAAGCGACTGGGTTCAAGAAACATGCAAGAATTTTAAAAATAGGGATGGAGAGGTAGAAAGAATGTTTCAAAAGCAATGGGGTACAAGATACATAGGCGAGAATTAAAAATGGGAACAGGGAGCCTGATAGAAGGAAACTGTGGTGGGTTGACTTTGGCTAGCTTCTGGGTGCCCACCAAGCCACTCTATCACTCCCCTCCTCAACAAGACAGAGGGAGAAAACACAACAAAAAAGCTTGTGGGTCAAGGTAAGGACAAAGAGATCACTCACCAGTTACTGTCATAGGCAAAACAGGCTCAGCTTGGAGAAATTAATTGAATGTATTGTCAATCACAATAAATCAGAGTAGGATAATGGGAAATAAGAACAAATCTAAAAAACACATTCCCCCCCACCCTTCTCTTTTTTTCTTGGGCTCATCGTCACTCCCAGCTTCTCTACCTCCTCCCCCCCGAGTTGTCTCTGCTGCTCCTTCCTCCTCACACTCTTCTTCTGCTCCAGTGTGGGGTCCCTCTCATGGGGCCACAGGTCCTGCCAGAAAACCTGCTCCAGTGTGGGCTCCTCTCCACGAGCCCGCAGGTCCTGCCAGGAGCCTGCTCCAGCACGGACTCTCCCCAGGGTCACAGCTTCCTTCAGGCACATCCACCTGCTCCAGCTTGGGGTCCTCTGCAGGCTGCAGGTGGATATCTGCTCCACTGTGGACCTGCATGGGCTGCAGGGGGACAGCCTGCCTCACCATGGTCTTCACCACAGGCTGCAGGGGGACAGCCTGCCTCACCATGGTCTTCACCACAGGCTGCAGGGGAATCTCTGCTCCAATGCCTGCAGCACCTCCCCCTCCTCCTTCTTCACTGACCTTGGTGTCTGCAGGGCTGTCTCACCTCACATTTTCTCTACCGCAGCTTCTGTGCAGCATTTTTTAGCCCTTCTTTGTGGAGGACCTCGGCTGGACCGAGGGGCCTGGGGAGGATATTGACCTTGACAAGATTACAGTGTAGCCTTGAGAGAACAAGAAAGAATGAGAAGCATGCCTGAGAAACTAAGTTTAAGGAATGCGTTGACCAGTTGCAGTTGTGATAAGGAACTTGAAAAAGTCACCCAATGAGGGGTGAGAAAAACAACTTCTGACAACTTTTGACCAATAAGGGACAGACACATGTACAAGGTAACAGGTATAATGGGTATAAATTTGCTGGCTTGGGGTAATAAAAAAACTTCTTTGCTTGTACTATAAGAATGTGTACGTGTCGTTTGTCCGTCTCAACCACGACACTTCTTAAATACGTCATCACAGAGGTGCTACCAGCATGGCCGGTAGGCTCAGCTTTGACCAGCAGATCTGTCTTGGTGCTGGAACTGGCTGTGCCCAACACGGGGGCAACTCCTGGTGCCTTCTCACAGAACCCACCCCTGCAGCCCCTGCCCCAGCTAGCAAAACCTTGCCATGTAAACCCAGTACAACAGCGGTTGGCTGCAGGGCAGGGGGAAGGATTGAAAAATATGGAAAGGGAAGCACAGAGAGAGAGGCAGAGGAGGGGGGGGGGAATAGCAATGAGCTACAGGCCAGAAAGGAGGAAGTGATAGGGAACCAGACTCAGAGAGATGGAGAAAAACAAAGAATAGTTATGAGCCACAGGGCAGAGAGGGAGGAATTAAAAAAGGGGGACAGTGAGGTGGACAAAGAGAGACTAAGAAATACCCACAAAACTTGATGAGGTAAAGGGGAGAGGGAGAGGAATTAAAAAACAGGGACATGTAGCCAGACAGAGAGAATGGGGCAGAGGGCAGGAATTGTGAAGGGCTAGAGGGCAGATGGGGAGGAATTAAAAAAATTGGGATAGGAAGACAGACAGATGGAGAAAGACAAAAATAGTGATGGGCTGCAGGACAGAGACAGAGGATGAAAAAAAGAGGGATAGGGAACAGGACAGAAGCACAGAGAGAAAAAGAAAACAGAGGTAGAATGACAGAAAGAGGAGGGGCTTGGAGAAAGAAAGAGAGGTGCCGGGAAGCGAAAAAAATTACAGCAGTGAGAGAAGGGGAGGGGGGCAGCCAGGGAGGGACCAGGATGCAGTAGAGGGGCAACATGGCCCCAGGGGTCCAGGACTCACTGCAGCTCCCGCTCTGAGCTTCTGGGAGAATTTGACAGTTTGGACATGTCTTTCTCTCTCTCCCCCCACCCTCCCTTCCTCCTCTCTAGCTCTGGTCACTTGACTGTCATCCACCTAAGAGAATAGATTGGTGTCTTACAGCTCTTACAATATGAGGCTTCCCAGATACATAGCCTCACATGCACACACGCTACATGGCTGTATTGTGCTTTTGGTTACGCATATAGACCCTGCCATGCACATTGGTGACCAGATCTGCTGAGAACTATATTAAGAGGGATCCTTCCTCACCCAGAGAGGCAGGCTGTCTCCTGTCTGCAGCTGGAGGCAGCCGCCAGCTGAATCCCCTTTATTTTATTCTTCAGCAGCTTTACCTTCTTCTGGCTTCTCCAGCTTCAGCTGCAGCAGCTGTCCCTTTTCACCCATGCCACTAGGAGAATGAGGCCACAGGCAATCCACACAAACTTGAGCCAGATGCAGTCAACAATATCCCTGGAGAGGAACAGACAACTGAGACCTCAGTGCTGCCTCTGGCAGAGGGAAAGAACAAGCAACTGTTACCCACAGTGATCACTATAGCTCTCCTCAGGCAAGAACCCCTCCTGCTGCAGGAGCTTATGGAGGTGCTGCTCTTGCCCCAAACTAACAGCACCTGCATTTATGCAGAATAAAGCATATTCAAGGGCCAGCTTGCTGCCATGAGGACAGGGTTTGGGGGCAGTCTGTGGCTACAGGACAGGCTTCAGGGAGGTGCTGGAGCTGCAGGAAGCTGCACAGGGTGAGCAGGGCTTGGAGGAGTTTTGTTGAGTCGGGGACGCACCCAGTGTCTTCTCCAGGGGATGGGAAGGCCTCCAGGTACCCAGAGGGGTAGGGGCAGCCATTTCCTGCCCCTCTTCCTGCTTCCTCTCCACCAGCTCTCAGAAAATCCCTGGGAGCTGCCCTGATGGGGCCTGACTCCACCTGACCATCAACCTGTTGCACTAGTCAGTTGGAACCATCCTTGCAGCTCATCGGCACTCTCAGGCTGGCATGCCCCAGCAGCACCATCCCCTGGGGCTGCAGCCCTTTTACACAGAGAGGCCATCACCATCAGCCTCACTGGCCCCACCTGAGGCTCCTCCAGCCCCAGCCCACAGCTGCAGCCATCGCCCCTTATACCCACTATGTAACCTGCTCCCCTGGACTCTGACAGCCACTCACCAAGTACAAAGGACTACAAACACAGCCATGAGTGCAAAGGAGACAGCAAGTGTTTATTCGTTAATGCGCATAAGTCCTGGGAGTGAGTCTGCTGTGGGTCTCAGTGCCTGTACACTCACCTTTCCCCTGGGACAACTCAGCAGTCATTACTGGAGCAGCAGATACAGAGAACGAAAATACAGCGATGGGGAGCAGGACAGAGGAATAGAAAGAGAAAAATAAAATGCGGTAGGACTGAGGAACAGAGGAAGTAAGGTACAAGGAACAGGACAGTGAGATTGAGAAGTCCATAAAAAAGGGATGAGGACCCCTGCAGGGACATGGCAGAAGGAAAACAAGGTCAGGGAGCAGGACAGAGGGGGAGAGAGAGAAAATGATGAGTGGGGAGCAGAACACACTGACTGAGAGAGAAATTGAATGAGAAGAATAAGGGAGGGAAGGAGAGAAAAAGACAGGGAACAAGCCAGACGGATTGAGGAAAAAAGAGAGACCCAGATCAGGACAAAGAGAGGGAGGGGAGAAAAACAGTGATGGGCTGCAGGATGAGAAAAAAGGCCAGGGAGCAGGCCAGAGGGGAATGGGACAGCAAGCTGGGCAGGGGGATATAGCAAGAAACAATGGGACAGGTAGTGGTATGGAGATGTACAGACAAAAATTGAGGGGGAGAATCGAGGACAGAGAGAATAAGAGAAAAGGGACAGAGAGTGAGGCAGAGATGGAAAAGAAACATTAGAGACAGAGAGAGGAGAAGACTGATGGGACCAAGGCAGAGAAATGGAGAAAGGAAAAAAAAAAGATAGCGATGGGTGGCAGGCCAGAGGGACAAGGAAAGACGGAAGGAAGGACAGAGGGATATAGAAAACAGCGAGGGTCTGCAAAAGAGAGAGGGACAGGGAGCAGGACACTGGGATAGAGAGCCAACAAGAGCAACAGAGAGAAGGAGCATAAGAAAAAACAGGGACAGAGAGGTGAAGCAATAAATAATAGGGACAGGAAGCAAGACAGAGGCTCAGAGAGAGTAATAGATGAACAGGAAGGAGGACGGAGAGATACAGAATGAAAAAAAAGTGACAGTGAGCAAGACAAAAGGAGGGTAGAGAGAGAAAGAGAAGGAAGAAGGGAGAAAGAGGAAGGCAGGGACACAGAGCAGCATGTACAGGCACAGAGAGGAAAAGGATGCCAGGGAACAGGCCAGAGAAATTGTGGGTGGAAAAGAGATGGATGGAGATCAGGACAAAGAAATGGAAAAGGAAAAAACAGCAATGGGCTGCAGGACAGAGATGGAGGATGAAGAAAAGGAGGGAGAGGAAGCAGGACAAGAATAGAGCGGAGAGGTACGGGTGGGTGGGAATCTGAGCAGCATGGGAAAGAAAGACAGGGGGACAGGGGAGGGACAGGGAGGGACTGGGACACAAAAGAGAGGCGACAGGGTGTCCAGGACTCACCACAGCTCTCGCTGCTGCTGGGAGAATTTGACGGTTCAGATGCTTCTTTCTCAATCTCTTCTCCCTTCCTTTTCTGTAACTCTGGTTGCTTGGCTGTCCTCCACCTAAGAGGATACATAGGTGCCTCACAGCTCTTACAAGATGAGGCTTCCTAGACACATAGCCTTGCTCGCTTGCACATTACACGGCAGTATCGCACTGTTGGTGACGCATACAGACTGCGCGGTGCATGCTTGCAGTCTGGCCTGCTGCGAACTACAAAGAGGGATCCTTCCTCACCTGGTGAGGCAGGGTCTCTTGTCTGCAGCAGCAGTCAGCTACTGGCTAGATTGCCTTCGATTTCTTCTTCTTTACCTTTCTCTGGCCTCTCCAGCTTCAGCCGCAGTAGCTCCTGTCCACAGCCAGCTCCTGTCCGCTCCACCTGTCCTCTTTTGCTCCCACGCTGCGAGGAGAGGGAGGCCAGGCAGAGACAGCCCACGCAAGCCTGAGGCTGCTGCAGTCAACGGTATCCCCAAGGGAGGAACAGACAACCATGCCCTCAGCGCAGCCTCTGCAAAAGAGAAACATCGACTCGTTACCACAGATGGCCCCTGGCCAGAGCCCCTCCTTCTGCAGAGGCTTCTGGAGATGCACTGAGGACCAGCTTGCTGCCCTCACGACAGGGCCTGGGGGCTGCCGGGGGCTACAGCACAGGCTCCAGGGGAGGGGCTGGAGCCGGGGGCAGCCGCACGGGGCGAGCGGCGCCGGGGGAGCTCTGGCGACTCGGGGAGGCGCCCGGCGGCCGCGCCTGGGGGGTGGCCGCCTCCCACGCCTCTTCCCTTCTCTCGGCCCTCGGGGAACTCCCTGGGGCTGCCCTGGCCCGGCTCGCCTCTGGCGGACCGGCAGCCTGCCGCGGCGGCCGCTTTGCAGCTTCCCGTCCCGTCCCGTCCCACCGCCCCCGGGCGGCCAGCGGGCAGGAGGCGCCCCCCGCCCCCGCCCGAGGGGATCGCTCGCCTCACCGGCGGTCCTGGCGCTCAGCCGCTGCCGCCGAAACCCGCGCCCTGCGCGCCGCCACGCTGCTCCCGGGCACCGCGCACGCGCCGGCCGCCGACGGCGCGCGGGAGGGACCAGAGCCGGCGCGCGAACGCCGGGCTGCAGTACCGCGCTTTGGCCGCCAGGTGGCAGCAGCGAGAGAGCCGGCGCGGCTGCGCACCTCTCTGGGGCCGGCGCTGCAGTTCCGCGCTTCGGCCACGAGGCGGCAGCAGCAGCGAGCGGACGGCGGGAGGCGCGTGCCCAGGGGCGGCACCGGCGCTGCAGTCCCGCGCTTTGCGCGCCGAGCGCCCGCCGACCCCGCGCGCGTGGGGCGGCGTTTCCCTACCGGGAGGCAGCAGCGAGCGCGGCGGCACCACCTCGCTGGCACCGCGGCATCGCATTGCCGCTACCGGCGGACGGCAGCCTGGAGCCCATGGGCGCCATCGCGCATGCGCGGCTCCCGAGCTGCACTACCGCGTTTTGGTCGCCGGGCGGCAGCATCCCCGTAACGATCCTTTTCTGAGCATCAGCTGGATGAGAGATGACTGACAGCTCCGCCCAGTATACACCAGCCAAAGGCGGTAACTCTTACTGGGGTTACAGGGCTTACGTTTCCCTGCCCTCTCCCCACTCGCAGCCCGGGCAGTAATCTTCACTGCCTCCGCACGGAAAAGGGCCCGAGTGGCTGGAGCATTTCCGTCCTTTGCATTTGACTGCCTTAAAAGTCTGGGGGTTGCTTCTGTCCATGCCCCCCACCCCATTACACAGGGAGCAGAAGCAGCACAGGGAACTGGCGGAACAGTTTTCTCCCCTGGCCCCAAGTAAGCCCCAGCGACTGCTGTGTCGGTCTGCATGTGGCATCAGGGTTGTGGGAGTGACAGCAGCGAGTCAACAGATGCTGGTGAGAGATTTAAAAAAAATAAGGCAATGCAGATGACATCCCAAAGGCAGGCCAGAAGAGACCGAAAGCTGCTCTGTGCGAGAGAGGCAGCTCTGTTTAACAGGAAAGGGCACGTTCAAGCAGACCAGATGCAAGTGGCTGATCTGCAAATGAGTGGTACGCTGGTGATCCTTGGGCTTTTTTGCCATGTCCTCATCTCTGTGCTATCAGTACTCTGCTCTCCTAATCCTGCATACACACAAGACTTCCTGTGCAGGCCTCATGTCATGGTTTAACCCAGCCAGCAACTAAACACCACACAGCTGCTCACCCACTCAGTCCCCCCCCCATTGGACGCTCTACCAGATATAAACAGTTACTTGGGAAGACAACCGCCATCATTCCACATGTCTCCCCCTTCCTTCTTCTTCCCCTAGCTTTATATACTGAGCATGACGTGATATGGTCAGGAATATTCCATAGGCCAGCTGGGGTCAGCTGTCCCAGCTGTGTCCCCTCCCAACTTCTTGTGCACCCCCACCCTACTCTCTGGTGGGGTGGTGTGAGAAGCAGAAAAGGCCTTGACTCTGCAAGCACTGCTCAGCAATAACAAAAACATCACTGTGTTACCAACACCGTTTTCAGAGCTACATGTGGGGTGAGCAGCTCACTTCCTGTGCCTGCCTAATTCACCTCCTTAAAACATGGAATATAGGGGGCAGGGGGAGACATGAGATAGGAGGGCAGGGGGAAAAAGCCTCACAGGGAAAAAACCTTGCATGTGAGCTCTTTCAGCAAGAGGCATTTGGGGGGTAGGGAGACAGACAGACTGGGCAGGGGTGGAGAGGTATGCATGTAGAACCATGCATGGGGGGACATGCTTGGCGTTGACCTACACCAGAGGGTCCACCCAGGATAATCCACAGCAGATAACTCACCTGGGATAACCTACAACAGAGAATCCACTCTGGGTAACTGACCCACACCAGATAATCCACACCGGCTGCCCCACAGAGGGGAGCGTGCCAGAGGATGGTGTCACGTCTCTTGCTCAGGCTCTGCTCCGTGCTGTTCCCCCTCCATTCCCGTGCTGGGACAGGCTCCCCAGGGCACAAACATCCCCAGTCCCTCTTGGCCCCGCACTCTCCCCACCAGACAGCCCTTGCTGCCGCACCTGCGGGGCACCCACTGGAGACAGAGCCAGGAGCCTCCTGACACAGGGCTGGCCCCATACCATCACTATGCTTAATGACCAGCAGGTAAACCCGGGCTGGGGGGCATCTGCTGAGCATCATGAGACGCTTACGGCAACACATCTGAAAAACAAAAATCCCAAATTGTATTTCAGCATATTAAAAAATAGCACAGAAGAAAGTAGAGGAATTCTGTCAGAGTAAGGGACAGGATAGTACTTGAGCTAAAGGAAGATTCTAGGTGAACAGGTCAGCTCAAAATACAACACATCCTTTAAAGGCTAGACTGACTTGAACACTTCAAAGCAGTATTAAGACTAATTGATACAATTTTAACACATTCTTAGCATAAAAGTAAACTCTCTTGCTGGTGTTGGAAAACGGCTCATCCCTCCCTTACAGCCCTGCTGCAGGGAGATAACCCTGGGAGGCTTCAGGACAAGGTTGTACTGTCATCAGAATCTATGCTTACGGATCCACCACAACAGCTGTGCTTGATCCACCACAGCACCTTGCACTGCTGCTGCACATCTTGCTTGCTTGGTCAATAAAGCTGAAAGTGAAGTGTAAAACTTTAAAGAGTAAAATTAAAAATAAAGAACAAATCTCAGTAAATCACTTTTTAGTATAAAGGTGTGCATACGTTTATACACATCCAATAAAAATACTTATAGTATAAAAGTATTTGGTTTTCCTTTTGCATTAAACTTAACTTGTACAGCTGTGAATTGATACCATTAAATTAGCCATCTCCAAAATACACAGTTATAAATTGACTGGGGGGGGGGCGTTGTGTGTTACATAATTAGGAGGGACACCTGGCCAGCTACACTCCCCAAGAGAGATCCTCCTGAACTGCCAGGAAATGAAAGCAGGGAAATTGTTTAAACAATACAAGTCAATTTTGGAATTATACAATTTTAACCTTCTCTTTTTTAAAGAGTCATTTATGATAGAAAAAAAAAATCAGGATAAGAGATCCCCCATATGGTTTTACTCTTGGGGAAAAAAAAAAAAACAAACAAGCAAGCAAAAACAAACCACCCCACAACAATCAAATCTCCAGTGCTGCAATGCATAAGGCTACCAAAAAGGACTGGCAGATTTGCTAGTGCTTTTGGCTGTACTGAAGCATGCGGAGGAACATGTTTTCCTTGTACCTTGACTGTTACAACTGAGAACCCAAAGACCAACAATGCCATCAGCTTTTGGAAGACATGCTGTGCTGGGGTCTTTGGAAGGAAATTTACTTCTTTTTTTTCTTTTTTTTTTTTTTTTTAAAGAGAGAAGAGTCTTGTTGGTGATGACTTCTACTGCCAAGTACATCATCTCTGAAGATACATCCACTCTGATGGGAAGTTCGTAAAAATGCAACTTCTTTGAACGAGAAAGATTTCCATTTTGGAAAGTCTCTTTCCAACTGAAGTCAAAATTACACACTGTAGGGTAGTGGTCCCTGGTCCCTCACCTTGGCTTCCAGTGGGCTGGGGGTCTGAATCTATCCTCAGCAAAAACCACACAGGCTAACTGGGATATTCCTGCAGTTGCCACATTCCTCTTCATCATCCGTAAAAAAACAGTGCCAGCAATAAGCATCATGTCAATCAACCCAGACCTCTTCCACAACACCCTCCTCCTCAAAAGCAACATGGCCTTCTGCTCCCCTGCTCTGCAGATTCTGGTGTCGGACACTGCAGCCTTCACCACTTGTAGCACCTAAAGATACCAACACACAGAAAACTACCATTGCACTTGCGAGAAATCAGCATCCCCATGCTCCTCCTTGCTACTACCCTAGCTCACCTCAAATGCTCATCCAAGTCCAAAGGCAGCTTGCAAGACACTTGCAAAACCAAAGAGAATTGAAGTCCTGACACATAATCTACAAAGTGCCTGCCACAAGCTGCACAGGTTCTAGGGATAACAATGGCATTCTGTGGACAATTGGAAAGGCAGTGAGCCATCCCACAGCCTGAAAGCTACTATGCCTTACATCCCAGCCACTTTCTTGAGAAATACTAAAGCTCCATATACAGATGCATACAAGATGCTCACCCTAACACCTGCTAGATAATAGATAATCTCACCATCAGTCCTATTGAGAGAGATAATACCAGCGACTTAACACAGTATACAGGAAAACTGGTGAAAAAAACAAGGTTGCATCTTCAACAAAGTCAGAAATTCCAGGAAAATGCAATGCACCTAGAATAAAAAAAATAAATAAAAAAAAAATAAGAAAAGCATTCTGTTAAGCCATCTTGCCACTTCTGAATACTCAATACAAAATTACTGATCTAAAAAAAAAAAAAAAAAAAAAAGCTGCATACAAGCATACTTTGTACTACACATGCTGCTGAACCTTGACTGGTCCTGAAGCTCTTACCTCAGACAGACACCTCTGCTTCCCTAAATGTCAAAACACTTCTGCCCAAATAGCTTAGCCAACTCAAAAGCTGTAAAGGAGTGAAGGAACACTGCGAGCACTGACACCTAAGAAGCCCAGGAGCACCATGAGCTCCCTGAGCAGAGGCTGTGGCTCATATACCCCAGGCCCCTACCCGCCACCCTTCCCACAAGCACCTGGAAAAGGGAGCGTCAAACCACCACAAGGCATAACGGCAGACACAGGACCAGCAGTGAGTTTTCTCATCTGCCTCCAATTTACAGCATGCAAAGCCCTGAACAGAGAAAGCGACCCTTACTGGAAATGACAATACCTGCTCTTGTACTACAGCTACATCTATTGCATCAGCAACGTGACCAGGTAGGGAATTCAACTTAAGTTTAGTCAGACAAGTTCTAACCCTTCGTTAAATAGATAGAATGAGCTTAAGATCATACTAAGCTACGTGGGAAAGTAGTTCATTAAATGTATTTATAACATTGTTAACACAATGTGCTTCAGTTTCCTATTGAAAAACAAAATGCTGTGTGGTTTTAATTAATTGCTAGCAACACTGTGCATATTACCTAACCTCTACCAGACCTACATGCTGGATATGACTGAATGACAGCAGAATTAGATCGCATAAGATTCCTTGTTGAAAATATCTCCAGTTGCAAAGTGAATCATTTACTGTAAATCACCAATTATTCTGAGTCACCAAGACTCCTTGACAATCTCTCCAACTCACTCCCCCTTAAGAGAAATAGATGAGTCCCAAAGGACAGAAAACACCCCCCCAAAAAAAAAAAAAAAAGCATGGAAATAGAAGAAATGCATTGGAAACTGTATGAAGCAGCCTAATTAACACCTAAGTAGTTAGAACAAAAATAAATGGCAAAACACAACAAAAACCACCATGGGAAGTGTGTTGATAAAAATAGATTAAGGTTCTCACCTTCTCTGAAAAACTCAGGAGGAGATCTGAGCTGACAGTAGACATCGTTGGGGTACCAGATACCAAATAGAAACATACTGTAAGACATAGAAAACAAAAAGACTGCTCTGGAGCACAAAGGTGGCTTTGGGAACGTCTCTGACAGAACCAGAGACATCATCAGAGCGATTAGAGGGGTCCTGAGAAGACCAGAAAGACCAAAGAAGGCTCAGGAACATAATGATGAAGTCCAGAGTGGATCTGAGAGGAGCACAGATGTTGTCAAGGTGCAGGGACCAAGTGGAGGCATGCTAGATGGAAGAGAGAGGACAAAAAGACTGAGCGCAGTCACGGGGATGGACTTGGGAAAAGTTCTGAGAGAACAAGGGTCCAAAGCACACTAAGGAGCTAAAAGCGTGCTGAGGGCAACCTCTAAAGCCTCAGGAGACATCATGACATGAGTAGAGTGGTCCTGAGCGGGGCAGAGAGACAAGAGAAGGCTTGGAGACCCAGTGAGAAATTTGGGGAGATGGAGGGCATATCTGAGGAGAGTACAGGTGTCCTGAAGGGGCAAGGGACTGAATGGAGGCATCCTAGATGATGTAGGATGAGGTAAGAGTGCTCTGGGGCACAAAGAAAGCCCGAGAAGAGGTTTTGAGGAAACAAGCAAGATCAAAGGAGGCTGGAGCTAAAAGATGGCTGTGCAGCACAAGGAAAGACTCGGGAGACATTGTGATGGGAAGAGAGGGATCCTGAGAGGGTCAGAGAGACAAAAGATGACTTGGGGACACAAAGGTGAACTCAGGAGGTCATTTGAACAGAGTACAGATGTCATCAAGGGGGCTGGGACCGACTGGAGGCATCCTACACAAGACAAAAAGACTGTTCTGAGGAACAGAGATGGCCTGGGAAGAGATTCTGATAGGTATTCAAAGTTCAGTCCAGAGCTAAAAGCATGCTGAGGAGAACCTCTAAGGCCTCAGGACACCTCAACAAAAGGAGTAAATGGGTCCTCAGGAGGCCAGAGAGACCAAAGAAGACTGGGGGACACAAAGAGGAACTCAGGAGGGGATCTGAGCAGAGTGTAAATGTCCCCAGGGAGACAGGGACTGAACAGAGGAAATCCTGGATGGCATAGAGGAACAAAATGGGTGTTCTGGTGGAGCTAGAGGGGTCCAAAGCGCACTACAGAGGCAAGAGGGCTGTGGGGACAAGGAAGGTCTCAGGAGGCATTGTGATGGGAGTAGAAGGCTCACGACAGCATCAGAGAGACAAAGGAAGTGTCTGAGGGAAGAAGAGAGATGAACTGGGAGCTAAAAAGCTACAAGAGGGCTGAGGAGCACAAGAAGGGTCTCGGGACACATTGTGACAGGAGTAGAGAAGTCCTGAGGGCACCAGACAGACCAGAGAAGGTGTCAGGACACAGTGTAAACTCAGGGGACTACACCTGCCCTCCAGAGAGCCCTGGGGCTTTGGTGGGACCCTCAAGGGGCTCTGCTACCCTCCAGAGTGCCCCGTGGCACGTCCGGGGAGATCTGAGCAGACTACGCGCATTCTGAGTGGGCAAGAGGCTGAATAGAGGCATCCTAGATGGTGCAGGAGACTAAAGGAGTCCTCTGGGGCGTGAAGAAGGCCTCAGGAGGGGTTCCAAGGGGACAAGAGAGGTCCAAAGTGGGCTACGGAGTTAGGAGAAGCCTGTGGGGCACGAGGGAGGGAGGCCTCAGGAGTGGTCTTGGAAGGAACTAGTGGGGTCCAAAGGGGGAAGAGAAAGTTCTGGGATGCGACCAGAGATGTAGGAGGGGTCCCGAAGAGACAAGCTGGGGACACCCCCACTGTCCCTGGAGGCTGAGGAAGCGACGCACCGAGGCACCCTCTCCCAAACTGCAGCTCCCGGCTTGCCACGGAGCATACCATGGCTGACTGGAACCCCTGGACTAAAACCACAAGTCCCAGCATGCACCGCAAACCAACATGTCACACCTGAGGCTCCGGCAGAGAACAACGCTCCCCTGCGTGGACCGGCCGTCTGGCGGCCGGAGAGTACGGCTCCTGACCGTGCCACGGGATGCAGCTTTCCCGCTCCAACCGTGCAGCGACACCATCGCCTCCCCCAGAAGCCCCGAGTGCACCCCGAGCTGCCCGGCAGGGCCCTTGGCAGACATCGCCATCACTCCGAGCCCCCGCCAGCCTCTGCGCAGCCTTCCCCGGCACCCAGAGTCACGTGTCCCCGCCCAACCTCGCTTCCTGGGATGAGGGAGCTTTGGGGGCTGCGCCCTCTACCCCACCCCCTGTGGTGTTTTCCCAGGAGTGCTGGTTGCAGGGGAGTGCCCCCCCCACCCCCCCGACTCACATCTGTCTGTCCATCCATCCACCCCACTCCCCCCCGCCCCCCTGCATCACCCCGGGGATCGACCTGTGGCCGGGGAGGCAGCAGGCACCCCATCCCCCAAGACAGGCGCAACCCCCAAGCCACCCCTCAGAGCACTGAGCAGGGGAAGCAGGACCCCAGCGGGGGCATTCAAAGGAGACAGACGGGAGGCAAAGGCAGACCCTTTATTGGAGTCATGCTGGAGGAGGAGACCCCCAACAGGCGAGCCCCCTTGGATGGGGCAGGGGGGTTACAGGGTCTGGGGGGGGGAGTCCTGGGAGGGGGGCGTCCCAGGGGGCCGCCCGTGTGGTGGTTCAGCTGCGCTCCTCCAGGCTGAGGCGGTCAAAGAGATACTCGCCAAGGCCGCTCGGGGTCCCCTCCAGCCCCCCGGCCAGGCGCCGCAGGTTGGTGATGTGGTCTCCCAGCGCCTTGATGGCCTTCACCTGCTCATCCAGGTAGTGGGACTCGAGGAAGTCACAGAGCTGTGGGGAGGGGGGCCATCAGCCAGGACTGGGGGCGCTCCACAGGGAGGGGACAGAGGTCTGAGGTGTGGGAGAGGCCTCAGGAGGGGCAGGGACCCCCACGGACAGCTGGAGATCCCAAGGGAGGCACAGGGGTAAGGCCAGCAAGTCCAGGCAGAGACACTGGAAGGGCAGGGGACTAGGACAAGGACCCTCAAGCACAGGGGCAGACCCCAAGGGATGGGTGTGGGAAGAGGAATGGGGACCCCCCAGCAGCATCTCAAGAGGCAGACCCTGCAGGGGGGGAGAGGGCAACTCACGTGCGGGTCCCCCTTCTCGGCAGCCAGGCGGTGCAGGTCCAGCAGCGCCTGGTTCACCGACTTCTCCAGCTGCAGCGCCGCCTCCACCGCCTCCAGCGCTGAGCCCCAAGCATCACGCTCCGGCTTCTGGGGAGGGGGACAGGGACAGTCACCCCGTGGACAGTCACACCCCCCGTGCAGCCCAGGCACACCAATGCAGCCGTGTCCCCCATTCAGCCCGGGCACCCCCAGGCAGGTGTGGTCCCCAGGCAGCCCAAGTACCCCAACACAGCCCAGACACCCCAACGCAGCCACAGACCCCCACGCAGCGGTGCCCACCCATGCAGCCTGAGGCCCCCCCCCCCCCCCAAACACAGCCCAGGCATCCCACCTTGACGTCCTGCAGCAGCACGCGGCCACCGCGGCGCGTCTGGAAGCGCAGCAGCCCCTCGGCATGTTCTCGCTCCTCGTGCGACTGCGCCAGGAAGAAGCGTCCCAGGCGGGGCAGCGCCACATCGTCCCGCTCGAAGTAGAACGCCTGCAGGACAGGAGGTCAGGACGGGCACCCCTGGGGAGCCCCCCGGCCCGCCCTCCCGGGTCCCCAGCTCCCACAGGGACCCCCCAGCCCCAGCTCTGCCCAGGAGACACCCCCCCAGACCCCTCCCTGCCACCCACCCCTTATCTCGCCCTCACAGGTGCTACCACCCCACCAAAACCGGTGCCGACCAGCTCAGGGCAGGATGGTCACGGGGTGCGGGGGGGGGGGGGGGGAGACGGCCCCGGGGGGGTCCCTTGGCCCCCGGGACCCTACCATGGAGAGGTAGACATAGGAGGCGTGGAGCTCCATGTTGGCCATGCGGTTGACGGCAGCCTCGCAGTCGCGGTGGTAGTTCTGGCGGATCTGGGAGTCCATGGCGGGCGGACACAGCGGCAGACGGAGGGATGCAGCAACGGGATGGACGGATGGACAAACGGACGGACAGACGGACGGCGGGGCAGGAGCGGGGCGGGAGCGGGCCGGTTCCGTTCAAGCACTGTTGAAGCGAGAACGCGGCTCTGCCTGCACAAAGCCCCGCGGGAGGTTTATATCCTGCCACCGGTGGGCGGGGAAAGGGGACCCAGGCGTCCGGGCCTGCGCCCTCCGCCCGCTGAGGACCCCGGCATCGGGGCCCCCCCTGCCTGCCCCACCCCCTGCCTTTGCATCGGCCCCCCCTGCCAGGGACCCAGGCGTCTGCTCGCCCCCCAGCTGGGGAAGGGACCTTATCACCCAGCATCCCACCCCCCCCGGAAGGACCCAGGCGTCCGGGCAGGGCGGGGTGGCCTTGGCCCTTGTCCCTGTTTGTCACACGGTCCGAGTCAGCATGACTGGGCAGGAGGGGGGCCCGACCCCGTGTCCCCCCCCTTGCAAAAGCGAGGGCTGCCCCGGGGGGTGCAGCTCAAGGGTACCCCCAACTCTCTCCTAGGCTGGGGGCCACAGGGAGCCTGGCCTGGCTTGGGGGGGGCCTGGGCTGGGGGAGCAGACCTGGGGCGGGGGGGGTGGGGTGTCAGTAGACCTGGGGGGTGGTGGTGGGGGGTGGTGGTGTCAGTTCTGGTCCTGACCCGCTTGGCAAGGCTGCAACTGCTCATTTATTGGAGTTTAATGAACGGGGGTTATGACTGGGGGGGGGGGGGGGAGGCACAAAGGAGCTGATTCAGCCCCAGGGGCCATAAAAGAGGAACTCAGCCCCACAGAGGTGCTGACTCGGGGTTTCCGCTGCTCCAGAAACTGGGGGAGCTCAGGGGAACTTGGGAGGGAGTAGGGGGGCTGGCCACCCCTCCCTTCAGCCTTTACTTCTTGGGGCTCCCCACGGCACGGGGGTCCTGGCTCAGCTGCGGGGGGCTGTAGCTGAGGATAGAGTCCTGCAAGGAGAGAGGGAGGTCAATGGGGGGGGGGGGGGGGGGGGCAGCCCCAGACACACACATGCCCCCACCATGGGGCTAACCCCCGCTCTCACCCAGCCCCCCTGCCGCTGGATCCAGGCGGAGAGGCGTTGCTGCAGGAAGGATATGGCCCAGTCGAAGATGGTCCGGAGAGGGTGGTCACCCCACAGTGCCTGTGGGGATCCAGGCGTCTGGGTGTTGGATTCCCCCTCCACCACCCACGGCTGCCCAGAGAACCCAGGCATCCAGGGACCTTTCCCCCCTGCCACCCCCCAAGAGGGCTTGGTGTCATCATCCCCAGACCCCAGTTTCCAAGCCCCCTGACCCCAAACACCCCACTCTCCCTCCTGGGGGGTGACCCCCTCCACCCTACTCTCCCCAGACACCCCAGGGACCCAGGCATCCGGGCCCACCTGCCGGACCACCCGGTAGGTGAAGTAGAAGAAGACAACGACCCGGCCCCAGTTGACACCATCCTGGAAGAGCTGCTCAGAGACCTCGGCCAGGGCAGGCAGGGGTGGGCAGCCAGCCAGGGCCCCCACCAGGCTGGGGGCATGGAAGCAGCAGTGAGGCTAGGGGTGGGGGGTGGGTGGGGGGCAGCTATGGGGCACCCGGGGGGTCTCACCTGTCCATCTCAGGGTCCTGGCTCAGGCGGCCCCAGACACGGAGGGCAGCCGCCCTCAGCGAGGCCACGGCAGTCTCTTCCCCTATCTCACCCCCAAGCTCCTCAGGGGGCACCTGCCTAGGCAGCCCCCCCTCCTGCTCCAGCAGGCAGAGGACAAACCTAGGGAGAGGCCAGCAGGGTGAGGGGGGGCCCCCGCAGCCCCCAGGGCAGGGGAACCCCTTGACTCACCCCCGGAGCAGGGCGCTCCCGATCCGCACGATGCAGGAGATGCTCTCAGCGCCTGGGGGGGACACAGAGGAGGGAACAGAGAACGGCCACCACCCTCACCCAGCCCCACAGAGGCCCCCTGCCCCTCTTAGACCCCCAGAAGCGAAGCAGGCGTCCAGCCCCGCACCCCCACACCAGCCACACGGCTAAAGTGAAAGTAAAAGTGGCCCTGCCCTGCCTCCCCCCACCCACACATCCCCCTCCTGCCCCCCACCCCATACCTGCTCCCCATGGGGTCTCCAGGAGCCCCCCACCCTCCTGCCCCTCCATCCCGCACCCCAGGGACCCACAGGGCTCCCGGACACCTGGGTCCCCCCTGCCGTGGGTGCGGCAAGGCAGGGTGGTGCAGCCACACTCCTTTGGGGCTCCACAAGGGGGTTTCAGGGGGACCGGGGGCGGGGGGTGTCACAACAGCCAGATTAAGGTGGGGGGACTCTGGCAGCCCCGGCCCGACACAAAGCACCACAGGGCTCCATTTCCCCTTTATTTCCAGACATCAAAATACCCGAGATACAAAACAAGGTACAAAAAAAAAAAAAAAAAAAAAAAAAAAAGTCTTAAGAAAACAGGGGGGAAGGCAGGGCCCCCCCAGCCAGAGGGAGGGCTCCCCCCATGACATCATCATTTCATGACATCACTCCAAAGAGCACCAAGTGGGGGTGGGGGACGTCACTCTGCCCCCACCTTGGGGCAGCTCCTTGGGGACACTGATTGCAAAACAGGAACCTCTGAAACCGGGGGAGAAGGGGGGGTGTAAATGGGGGGTATGGCCCCCCCACCCTGAGAGCCACCACCAGGGAGGGGGCCTCCACCCCAGGGAGGGGTGTATTGCACCTGGGGGGCCTTTCTCAGGGCAGGGAGCCCCCAATAAATACCCGACCTGCAACCATGGCTGCAACCCTCCCCCCACCCCACCCCCCAATAGCCCCATTTTTGGGGGTCACAGAGACCCCTCATCCCCCATATCGGGGGGTGGGGCTGAGATCACAGGACACCACCCAAAGCACCACAAGTCCTGGGGTCACACCTCTCTGAGGCCAGGGCTGTGTTGGGGGCCACAGCCACCCATCCCTAGGCATCAGGGGTACCCCAGCACTGGGACTGGAGGACAGGGGGGGTGGTGGTGAAGTTGTGTGGCCTCCCCCCCCACCCCAAATCTGGCAGGGTCCCAGCCGTGGCCCCCAGGCACATTTGCCCACTGTTGGGGGAAGGTCTGGGGAGGCCACAGCTGCCCTGGGGGAGGGCAGACCCCAAAGCTCAGGGCAAGTCTTAACAAAGTCCTGTTTGTTAAAAAGCCCCCCCACTCCTGGAAGGCACAGCACCCAAGGGGCTGGAGGGGGAGTCAGCACCATCCCTGCCGGCAGGGGCCAGTCCTGGGGGCTAGGCTGTGGTCTCCGCCAAGTCTATGACATCTTCCAGATGGTGAGCGAGGCCGTGAGGACACCGGCGGCGAAGATGGTGATGGTCTGCCAGGTTGGGGTGCCAAAGTAGGAGAGGAGCCCTTCCTGGGGAAGCAGGGGGAAAAGGAGGGGGCATCAGCCACGTGTCAGGGTCATCCCCCCCCCGCCCCAGGCAGAACTGGATTTCTGGGTCCCCTCCCCATGACGGAAAACGCGTTGGTGTGAAGCAGAACAGGGGCTTTGGGGAGGCAGCAGCCAGGAGGTGGGGTGAGGGGCAAAGGGGGTGTCACAGAGGGGGCCCATCCTTCCCCCCAAGTCGAGCAGGACTTGCAGGATGACACAGTTAAAACCTTCAGGGTTGAGAGTCTTAGGGATAAAAAAGCAGCACAGGCCTCCTGTGCTGTGCATGGGGGCCCAAAACGGGGCTCGGCCCACCCCCATGCCCCCCCCCAGGACTCAGGGGGTTCAGGGACTCACCCATCCTCCCTGGGCCTGGATCCAGGCCAGGACATGATCCCGCATGTACTCCATGGTCCAGCCCAGGATGGTCCGGACCAGCTCAGGGACCTTGGTGCAAAGCGCCTGTGGAGACAGGGGGGTGGGAGTGTCAGAGAGGGCCGGGGGGAGGACACAGGGGGAGGGGCACGGGGCCCACCTTCAGCACCAGCTTGCAGGCGAAGTAGAAGAGGGCAACAACACGGCCCCAGTTGAAGGTGCCGTCAGCAAACATCTCTGCAGCCACACGGAAGAAGAGCTCCTTGGGGGCATGGCACCCCACCTGTTCGATCATCCTGGGGGGCATTGGCAGGGCCGGTTAGCGCAGAGGGGGTGCACCGGGGACCCCCATCCCCTCACGGCACCTCCACCCACCTCTGCAGCTCCGTGTTGCTGTCCAGCTCGTCCCCGATGCGGCGCAGGCACTCGCTCAGGTGCTTCGTGTCGGGGCTGCTGGGCTGCGGCCCCCCCAGCTCCGCCTGGCTCAGGGCCACCGCCTGTGCGTCCCCGCACCGCTCCACGCGGTCCCGGATGAACCTGGGGGGGGCAGGAGGGACCCCCGGAGCTCTGGGTGGCTGCCTGAGGAGCCCCCCCACACCCCCTGCCAGCCGGAGGGCTCCCCCACGCCCGTGCTCCCGGCGGGCCGCCCCCGAGGCCCCGAACCCCGCCCAGCCCCCCACTCACCCCCGCAGCAGGATCGCCCCCGTCCGCATGATCTGGTCCGACGAGGCCCCTGCGGAGAGGGGGGCGCTGACCCGGAGGAAGCGGGGACCGGCCCCGGGCGCCTCCCCGGCGCGCACAGGCCGCGCATCCCGCCCCCCCCGCCGCCGCCGCCGCCGCCGCCCCAGCCGGGCCCGGGCCCGGCCCTGGCCCCAGCCCCGCGGCGGCCCCCGGGGGTCCCGCCCACCCGGCCCCCCACTCACCACCGCCCCCCGGGGGCGGGTCGGGCTCGCGGCCGCCGGAGCCGCCCCCACCCTCGCCGCAGCCGCCACCGCCTCCGCCGCCGCCCCGCTGGGCCGCCGCCGCCGCCGCCATCGCCGCCCGCACCACGTGGTTCGGGGCACCGGCGTCACGTGACACCAGCCGCGGGAGGAGTGAGCGGCTGCCGACCGCGCCCCGGTCACGTGGGGGGGGGGGGGGCAGGGAAAAGCCATGCCACAGCGCCCGCCGCGCGTCTCCACGTGACAGACACAAGGATGACGTACCGCAGTCCCCGCCACCGCCGTTCTTAAACGGGCAGCAGCGTGGGTGGGGCCCAGCTCCGCCCTTCGCCCCGCCCCTCAGGACTCCGCTCCGCTCTGCTCCGCCTCCTCCAGGCCCTTTATTGACCCGCTTCAACGTGGTCGCCGAGTGTCCCCATGGCAACGCGGGGCGGGGCGGGAAGCGCCCCCCCGCGGCTCCTCCCCCCCCGCACCGCCAATGGGCGCCTCTCCCGCCTCAGGCAGCGTGGCCAATCGGGAAGCAGAGCTCCTCGCCGTCCTCCAATGGGGCGCCTTCCCGCTCGTCCGGGCAGCGAGGCGGGGTCTGGCAGGGCACGGGGGGCGGCGGGGGCGGCCGGGTCGGCCATGCTTTCCCCCTCCTCCTCCTCGCCCCTCTCCTCCCCCTGGTCCCGTGGCCCTGGGGGGTCCCGGGGTGGCCCGAGCATCCGGCGCAGGGCAACGAGGGGGATGGGCAGCACGGCCACCACCATCAGCCCCAGGGTGAGGGCCAGGGCCCAGGGGGGGTAAGGCCGCCGCCACGATGTTGCCTGCAGGTAGGATGGTCAGGGCGGCTGAGGGGTCCTGTGAGGGGGTGCCACGAAGGGGCAGGGGAGGTCGTAGGGTGTGGGGGAGTCGTGGGGCCTCGAAGGGGCAGGGGAGGTCACAGGGTGTGGGGGGGGCCATGGGGCCTCAAAGGGGCAGGGGAGGTCACAGGGTGTGGGGGAGCTGTGGGGCCTCGAAGGGGCAGGGGAGGTTGTGGGGTGTGGGGGAGCTGTGGGGCCTCGAAGGGGCAGGGAAGGTTGTGAAGTGTGGGGGAGCTGACGGGCCTCAAAGGGGCAGGGAAGGTTGTGAGGTGTGGGGGAGCCATGGGGCCATGAAGGGGCAGGGGAGGTCACAGGGTGTGGGGGGGCCATGGGGCCACGAAGGGGCAGGGGAGGTCACGGGATGTGGGGAGCCATAGGGCCAGGAAGGGGCAGGGGAGGACGTGGGGGGCAGGGGTCCTGGCCATGGGTCAGGGTGCTGGCTGGTGAGGGGTCGCAGCTAGGAGTCTCACCGTGGCGCGGTCCCAAGCCTGGTAGGTGGGGGGGTGCAGGGCCAGCTGGCCCAGGCTGGCCCCCAGCAGGGCAACCATGGCCCCGGGGCTGCCAAAGCGCCACAGGGGCCCGTAGAGCTGCCACGGCCGGTGGCCCGTCACCTCCCACACGGCAGCCAGGAACCTGGGGGACGAGGTGGGCAGGTCAGGGGGGTCACAGGGCAGACTGCGGGGGGGGTTGTGGCTGTGGTCAGGGGCTTCCCCCCCCCTCACCTCTCAGCCCCGTAGACCCAGGCCACGGCCACGGCCTCGCAGGTGGCCACGGCCAGCAGTGGCAGTGTGGCCACGTAGTCATCGAAGGCGGCCACCAAGTAGCTGCCAGAGCGCTGGGCAAAGGGCAGCCCCAGCACGAAGCCCCCGGCGCAGCACAGCACTGAAGGGGCAGAGCAGCGGTTTGGGGGGGCTCCCCCCCATCCCTGCCTGCCCCCATCCGTTGTCCCCCCGCAGCCATACCAGTCAGCAGAGCACGGCGGCAGCGCAGGACAGGGAAGGCGTCAAGCAGAGGCGTGAGGACGGCCTGGGCGGTGCCCAACATGGTGCTCAGCCCCAGCCCCACCAGTGTGAGGAAGAAGAGGGTCGACCAGAGAGGTGCCGCCGGCAGCAGCGTCAGTGTCTCTGTGAAGACGATGAAGGCCAGGCCTGGGCCCTCCACTCCCTGAGGCAAGGAGGGCAGGGGTCAGAACCCTCACCCCAGTTTTGGGATGGAGGATGGTGCAGGGGCAACCCCTTGACCAGTCTGGGGGGGTATCACCCAGGGCGTGGGGTGGAACAGATTCTGGGGTCCCCTTGCCCTGCCCAGGGGAGCCCCCTGGTCCCAGCTGTGCCACCAGCTGGGGTGGGATGTGGGACAGGTTTGAGGAGGGGGGGGGACAGTTTGGGGGACCCCAACTGCAGGGGGTGTCCAGCTTGTCACCGGCATCACCTTGTTCATCTCCTCCTCCAGGCGGCAGTCGGTGACACCCAGGGCATCCCGCAGGGCAGGGGGCAGCCCCTGCAGCCAGGCGCTGTACTGGGGGGCCGGCAGGGCCGTGAGGTTCCCGGGGGGGCGGGCAGTCTCAGGCAGCTCCCCCACCGCCAGCGCTCGTGACACCAGCTCCACGTTCCTGGGCGGGGCAAGACAAGGGGAGCACCGGCGCTGCCGCAGGGATACGGGGGTCCTGTGCCAGGTGCGACACCCGGGCGTGGGACCCCACCTCTGAGCAGGGACCCCAACGGCGGGGCACCCCCCACCTGTGGAGGCAGTGCTTCGTGCGGCGGGTGGCGCGGGCACCCAGGACGGCGAAGACAACGAGGGTGGCCAGGAGGGAGGTGAGGGCATTGAGGCTGGCCACCAGCACGGCATCACGGTGGCAGTTGCTGCGGCGCGCACTGTAGCTGGCATAGGCGATGATGCTGCCGAAGCCCAGCCCCAGCGCAAAGAAGACCTGTGTGGCTGCCTGCCGCCAGGCCTGGCCTGTCGCCCACGCTGACACCTGCGGGGACAGATGGGGACACGGTGGGCTCGGGGCAAGCAGGGCCAATCCGGGCAGGGCTGGGGGTCCCTGGGGCAGGGCCTCACCTTGGGCGTGAACATGATGCGGATGCCCTCGGGGGCCCCCTCAAGCAGCAGCCCCCGGACCAGGAGGCAGAAGAGGACGAGGTAGGGAAAGAGGGTGCTGACATACAGCACCTGCAGGGGCGGACCCCATGACCCACAGGGCCACTGGGACCCCGAGCTGCTGGGGCCACTGCGACCCCCCAGCTCTGCCTGACGCACCAGGACCCCAAAGCCACTGGGGCCACCAGAACCCCCGGCTCTGCCTGACCCACGGGGCCATCAGCACCCCAAATCCTCCACCCCACCAGTGCCATGCGCCCCCCAGCATTGCCTGCCCCCCCCCCACCATGCACCCCAGAGAGCCCCAGCCAGGCAGCCCTCCCAGCCCCCAGCACAGGACCCTCCCCAGGCTCCAGCACCCCCCCCAGCACCACACAGCCCCCTCCAGTCCCCTGGCTCTGGGGCCCCCCCCGGCTCCAGCAGCCCCCCCCAGCAACATCACCCACCTTTCCCGAGGACTTGATGCCCTTGAGCAGGGAGGCCCCCACCAGGGCCCAGGCCCCCAGGAGCCCCCCCACCAGGGCCGGCTGCAGCCCCCCCCCGACCCCCATCTCAGGGGTGATGTCCAGTGTCTGCCGGTACCAGAAGTAGGTGGTGGGCGAGCTCAGGGTGCACTCAGGCTCTGGCAGGGGGACACAGCAGGTCATGGCAGGCCTGGGGTGCCCCAAGACTCCCCTCTCTGGGCTCCCTGGGGACCCCTACCTGTGCGATTGGGGCCAGCGCTGGGGCAGCTCTGCCAGGGCAGGGGGTGCTGGAAGGAGCGGGCGAGGTAGAGGAGGCTCCAGGCAATGATGACGTTGTAGTACAGCGCCACAAACATGCACACCTGCGGGGGGCACGTCAGCCAGGACCCTGCTGCAGGGGAGTCTTGGTGGTATCCAGGGACCCCCACATACCGCGCAAGTGTCCCCTGATGCAGCCTCCCCCACAGTGAGCATCCTGTGGTGCTGCCCTGGGACTCCCCAGCAGCACCGTGAGTCCCCCCACGGCACATCCACCAAGGGTGCCCTGAGACCCCTGCGGTGCCTAGGACCCCCCTGGCCCCCAGAGACCCCCCCCCTTGGCCCCCAGCCCCATACCAGGCAGCTGGCCAGCCCAATGCCGGCCAGGCGGGGACTGATGCTCCTCCAGACACCGACGCTGCCCTGGCGCAGGCACTGCCCAGCCGCCAGCTCCAGGAAGAGCAGGGGGATGCCCAGGAGGAAGAGGAGCAGCAGGTAGAGCAGGAGGAAGGCGCCTGGAGGGGACAGGAGGGTGAGGGGCTGATGGGACCCCCAGCACCCCTCCCCAGCAACTCCCAGCACCCCCCAGCACTCACCGCCCCCGTTCTGGTGGCAGAGGTAGGGGAAGCGCCAGACGTTGCCCAGGCCCACGGAGAAGCCCAGCTGGGCCAGTATGTACTGGGCTTTACTGGTCCAGGCGGGGCGGGGGGGCACCTCCTCCCGGAGGGGCCCGGCGTCCCCCCCCAGCACCGGCTGGGCCTTCTGCATGGCAGGGGGGCTGCAGCGCACACGCACGTCGCAGTCACACTGGCGCCAGGCACACGCACACCTGTGACCTGCGGGACCTCGCACACGCGTGGCACAGCACACTGGAGCGGAGCGGCAGCCATGCACACACGCCCACGCGTGTGAGAGCGGCTGGCGGCGTGCGTGCAAGTGTGCCAGCCCCGGGGTGAGCCCTGAGCGAGCCCTGAACCCCGCTGTGGCTCCTCGTTAGCAGAAACCCAGACCTGGACCACTCCCAGCTGCAGGAGGACCCAGGTGCCAGGGCAGCCCCCCAGCCCTGCAGCCAACCCCACAGCCCCTCTGCCCTGCAGCCAGCCCCACAGCCCCCTCAGCCCCACTCACCCAGGGTCCAGCGTGCCACGGCCGGTTGCATCAGCCGGGACAGGCGGGGATGGGACGGGCCGCCCAGAGGCGTCGCCCCCGGATCCCCCCCCCCGCCGCCCCCCGGGGGGGCGGCCCCAAAACCTGGGGCAGGGGCTCCCCGGTGCATCATCTTCATCATCACCATCCCCACCATGACCACCATCCCGACCATCATCTCTGCTTGCGTGACCCTGCCGGGGTACCCCAGGAGATGGGGGGGGGGGAAGGGGCGGGGGTCGCAAGGAGTTGTTAAACCTTCCCGGGGCAGCCGATGGGGGTTCCATTCTGTGGGTCCCGACCAGGAGGTGCGGAGGGGCCCGGCCCCGGCCCCGGCCCCGGTGCCGCCCCACGCGGGACGCGCCCCCGTGGAGCTTCCGCTGCCCCGAGTGCTTCCTGCCCCAACACGGAGCCGAGGACGGGGTCGCCCACGGGACACGACGACGCAGGTGCCCCAGGGAGGCTGGGGGAGCTGGGGGGGTTGAGGGCGCTTCGCCCCCCCAAAGGGCCGGATCGGGCCCCGGGGGGGTGCTGACCCTGTGCCTCCCCCCGGGTGCAGACATGAACCCCAAAAGCTGCCTCGGCTTCGCCAAGTGCTTCCTCTTCCTCTTCAACCTCTTCTTCTTTGTGAGTGGGGTGGGGGGCAGAGGGGTGGATGGGGGGGACGTGTGGCTGGGGGGTGTGGGGGTGCAGGGGGGACATGGGGGGACACGGGGTGCAGGGGGGACTTAGGGTGCAGGGGGGGACTTGGGGGTACAGGAAGGACTTGGGGGTGCAGGGGAGACATGGGGGGACATGGGGCTGGGGCAACATGGGGCTGCAGGGGGGACTTGGGGCTGGGGGGCCCAGCCATGCTTTTGTGGGGGGCTGGTTGAGAGCCAACAATCTCCTGGGGCCTGTGGGAGCTGTGGGGCCAGGCAGGCCCCAGAGCACCCCCAGGGCACCCCCACTAGCTGACCTGGGCCGAGCCCCTCCCCGGCCCCCCCAGGCCATGGGCAGCCTCCTCCTCGCCTTCGGCCTCTGGGTCCTCTTCGACCGGCAGAGCTTTGCCGCCGTGCTGGGTAAGGGACCCCTGAGCCATGGGGCAAGCCAAGCCGTGGGGCACTCCCAAGCTGTGGGGTACCCTGACCCCTGCACCCCCCAGGGTCGCCGCTGTACAGCCTGCGGGTCTGGTCCTACATCTTCTCGGGGGTCGGCATCATGACGATGCTGCTGGGCTTCCTGGGATGCCTGGGTGCCCTCAAGGAGATCAAGGCCATGCTGCTGCTGGTGAGTGGGGCGGGCTGGGGGGCCGGGGGACCAGGAGTTGGGGGCCCGGCTGGGGGGGGGGGTTCTGCTGCAACTTCCTGGGGCAGCCGCGGGGCCACGTGGTCTCACCACATCCTGTGCTTGTGGGGCAGCAGGGGGGAGTGGGGGGACAGCGCTGGCCCCTCTGTGCTCCCCTGGTGCCATGGGGCTGTGGGGGTCCAGCTGACCCCGACCTCCCCCCCCCCAGTACTTTGGGATCCTGCTGCTGCTCTTTGCTGCCCAGATCACGGTGGCGGTCATCATCTACACGCAGCGTGTCACTGTGAGTGCGGCACTGCCGGGGGTGCTGGCGGTGTGGGGCGGGGCCATGGGGAACACTGGCACTGTGGGGTAGAGCTGTGGGGTGATGCTGCAGCCATTGAGTGCTGCGCTCACCCCTCCTGCAGCTGGCCACCAAGGTGGCCACCTACGTGCAGGAGCTGATCCAGGGGTACCCAGCCCAGGGACCACTCGGGGACCCCCATGAGAGCTGGGATGCCGTCCAGCAGCAGGTGAGACCTCGCAGGGCCCAGGGGGCCGCCCGGCCTCACGGCTGCCCCACTGATAACCTGCCCCCAGCTTGCTTGCTGTGGCTGGAACGGACCCCAGGACTGGAACCGCCTCGATGGCCCCCCCAGGGATGGGGACGGGGCCATCACCTGCTCCTGCCTTGAGGCGCTGGCGCCCAACAGCACGCACAGCTCCCCCCCAGCACTGCCTCATGGCCTCTGCCCCATGGCTGCCCCCCAGGACATCTTCCCCACGGTGAGGCACAGCGGGTGCAGCATGGGGGGCTCAGGGGGGTCCTGGAGCTCTGGGGAAGTGCAGAGCAACAGGGGGGTTGTGGCCTGGGGGCTCCAAGCAGCCCCCCCAGTTGTCACCCCGCTCCCGGCAGGGCTGCGCTGAGGGCGTCAAGGGCTGGCTGGCTGAAAACCTGGTCACCATCGTGGGGATCTGCCTGGGCATCGGCCTGCTGGAGGTAGGAGATCTGTCGCAGGGCTGGGGGGCTGAGCCGGAGGGCAGCCCGGGGGTTGCGGGGCCACAGGGCAGGTTGGGGTGGTGGGGTAGTTCATGGGGCTATGGGGCAGTCTGAAGGGCTGGGGGGCAGCAGGGCCGGGCTGTGAGTCAGACGGGCGGCCAGGGTGTGGTTTGGGGGTGGCGGGGCTGGGCTGAGGCGCAGCTTGGGGGGCCACGGGGTGGTTTGGGGGCAGTGGGACAGCCAGGGGGCTGCGGGGCAGCCGCGGGGCAGCGTCTTACCCTGTCCCCCAGCTCTGCCTGCTGATGCTGTCGATGTTCCTGGTCAGGAACCTGGACCCCGACTACGAGAAACTGCTGCGGGGGTTCTGAGGGGGGGCGGGCCGGAGGGGCCACCGCGGGTGTCCCCAGTCTCTGTTCTCCCTCGGCTCTCGGTCAATAAAGCCAGCTGGAAGCAGCACGACGGGGACGGGGACGGGGGACGGGGGAGCAGGACCCGCGGCCGCCCGACTCTCCCGCCCACATGGAGCAGCACCGACGGGCACAGCTCGCGCCCAGCCCCGCCCCTTTCACGCCTCTCTCCCGGGGCGGGAACGGCTCGCGCCCAGCCCCGCCCCTTTCCACGCCTCTCTCCCAGGGCGGGAATGGCTCGCGCCGCCACCAACAGCTCTGTGAGGAGATCGCCGTCCCCCGGTGCCCCCCGCCGTCCCCCGCCCCCCCCCCCGGTGTCCCCCGCCGTCCCCCGCTGCCCCACTCGGCCCGGCCTGGTCCCAGGTAGCGCCCACGGCCTCTTCTCCCCTCAGGGCAGCGGCGCCCCTTGCCCACAGGACCCCCGGCTGTGCCCCAGGGCAGAGGGGACCCCCGAGCACCCCCCGACCCCCATCTCTGGCGTGATGGCTGCGGAGAGGCCCCCAGCCCCCTCGCCCCGCACACCAGGCACCGCCGCCCCCCCCCCAGGAGGCTGCTCTGCCGGCAGTGGAGGCAGAGACCCCGCAGGACCCGTCACAAAGTGGGTACCAGCCGGCAGCCCACCCGCTCCCGCTGGCCAGTGACGTGAGGAACCAGGGGTTTTGAGGGCACAGGTCCCTCCATAACCTCTCCCGTTCCCCCCCCCCAGCAGCCCAGGACAGCGCAGCCACACACCAGGGCAAGAGCTGCTGCTCAGAGGAGTTCGTCCTCAACTACACCTTCACCGTCTGCGACCCCGAGCAGACAGGTAGTGAGGGGCTGGGGCCAGTGCAGGGGGGGGGGCCGCAGCCCCGGATATGGCTTCAAGGTGCCTTCGAGGGCTCGACCTGCAGTTAACACAGCTCCACCAGGCATGAGGCTGCTGGAAAAACCCTCCCGCCCACAGCCTGTCCCCACCTGGGGAGCGGGGGAGGCCTTCGGGGACCCAAAGCTGCCTCCACGCCAAACTCCCCTGGCCCTTTCCCAGTCCCACCCCGGCTGCTGCTCCTGGGGATTGCACATGGAGCTGGTCACTGGCCACGGGTGAGGGAGGGGGTGGCCCCACAGCCCGACACCCCACCCTGTGCCGCAGGGATGGTGCTGGCGTGGCGGGTGGTTGAGTACCTGCAGGCAGTGACAGGGCAGAGCAGCGAGGAGGGCCAGCTGCGGGCACTGCACCGCATGCTGGACCCTGAGGCGGCTGGCGCGGCACTGGACTTGCCCACCTTCCATGCCATCATGAGGGAGTGGATCGCGTCATGCCAGCAGGAGGGGTCAGTGCCGGAGGACCAGGGCCAGAGGGCGGTTCCTTGTGTACTGGCTGGCACGACCGACAATTCCCATCTCTCCAGGGGCTCACGGCTCGCCGAGGAGTGGGACGTGGCGGCAGGCGACCTTGGCCTAGTGCTGGCGGGTGGGTGTCGGCGCAGGAAGGGGCCAAGGGGAGGGAGGGGGGAATCGGTGCCCGGTGGGGTGGCATCACCGGAGCCACAGTGGGGATGCTTGCGTCCGCCTCGCCTCGGCGAGTGCGGTCTCGCCCCCCTCCACCCCGACAGGGCACCTCAGCCGCAGCAAGACCAGCAGCTGTCGCCTCCTTCCTTCCTGCCGGGGAGAGCAGCCAGGTCGGCACGCAGGCTGTGCCAATGATGGTGTTTGCGGAGGCACGTGGGCGCTGGCTTGCAGGCGCGGCATCAGCAGGAGCCAATAACTTTGAAACCTGGGGACGTTGTTTTGGTGCTGCTGGCCCTAGCTCCCTCCTGACAGCAAAGGGGTGGATGGACAGACAGATGCTGACAGCATCAGGAAAGAGCCCACTGTCCCCCGGCAGCACCACTGCCCACTCGGGCAGTGGCGCTGCCAGCGGGAGCATGGTGCAGCCCCAAAAATCCCCTTGTGCCTGTCCTGCAGCGGGGGAAGGACGCACGGCCCTGGCAGCTGCACAGCTCGAGGGCGATGGCGGCAACACAGACATCATGAGCCCGTAAGTGCTGCCGTACGAGGGACGTAGTGCCGGCCCCAGCCACACTCTGCACCGGGGTCCCCAGCGATGCCAGCGTCAGCCTCAGCGTATCCCCAAACCAGCGGCACATCCCACCCTCACAGCACCGAAGCCACTGGCCTGCGCCGCCATGCCGAGCAGCTGGCCGCCCAGAATGCCAAACTGCAGTGGGACACCAAGCTGGCCGAGGAGCTCAACGCCCGCCTGGCTGAGGAGACGGCGCAGCTGAAGGCTCAGCTGCGAAGGTGCGGCATCGGTGCAGGGCAGGGCTGGGGGCTTCCCCACACCATCCCAGCGCCCAGGGGTGTGGGAGCAGGTGGTGGGTGCTGGGGCAGCTGGCCACCCCCTTGCCAGTGGATGCTTACCCCAGGAAGGGGGACGGTCCGGGCTGCTGGGCTCTGGGACCGCACCGAAGCGCCGGTGTCTGGCTGTCCCTGGTAGCAGCCAGCAGGTGCTGGAGCAGGCCAGAGCTGCCGCCGAGGAGCTGGAGGACCTGAAGGCCGTGGCGAAGGGGCTGGAGGAGGAGAACAGCGAGCTCCGCCAGAAAGCACGCCAGCTGGTGAGAGGCCTGGCCTCCTCACTCCCGGTGAGCGCCCAACCGCCACCGAGGTGCCAAGCTGGCATGCGGGGAAGCAGCTCAGGGCCCCGCATCTTCCCTCCCCAGGAAAAGGAGCAAAGGTGCCTGTGCTCGCAAGCCAATGACCTCCAGGAGGAGGTGAGGACACCACCGGGGGCCACGGGGAAGGGGGCTTGCCCCGGCAGTGCCGGGGTTGTGGTGAACGCCAGCCCCTTTTGCCCCAAGCAGAATCAGCGGCTGCTTGCCGAGGGCCATGGGCTGAGGCAGCAGATCCAGGCGCTGGCAGCCGAGATGGCCGACCTGGAGGTAAGCAGCATTGGCGGCATCCACACCACCTGGCCGATACCAAGCGCTTCATTAAGTGCTAACAAGGCGGGTGTCTGTCCCCCTTCCCAGCAGCAAGCACCCCGGGGACACCAGAGGGTCGGGTGCCGCCCGTCCTTGGGCAGCCCCACCCTCTCTGCCACCGTGCCGCGGCACAGCTGCCCGCACACGCCCTGACTAATGCGGCCTCTTCCCTCTGCCAGGCCCAGCTCAGCCGCTGCACAGCGCTCCTCTCCTCCCGGGATGTGGCCCTCGCCCAGGTAAGCACCGCCCGGGGACGCGCATAGCTCTGGCCGCCACCGTGTCAGCCCTCAGGCCACCCCGTAGCCCCCTCCCGCGGCCGGAGACCCCCCCAGACCCTGCGCCCCCTCACCGCCGCCCTTGCTCCGCAGGCGGGATGGCGGGTGGAGGAGCTGACGGTGACGCTGGAGGAGTACGACAGGGCGGTGCAGGTACGGCATACCCAGCCCATCCCGGGAGGCTGCGGGGAAGAGCCAGCGCCCAGCAGCCGCACTGGCGACCCACGGCAGTGCCGGGCCCTGCCAGTCCTGCCCCGGGGATGGCAGAGCAGCACGGAACACCCCGCAGTGTCTGAAAACCTCTTCTCCCCCAGGAGCTGCGGCTGGAGACGATGCGGCTCCGCGACCAGCTGGGCCGGATGCAGGATGCCTGGGCCATGTACGTCGCCGCCTCCACCGGGCCAGGAGGGACGCGTGGGTGGGACAGCACTGGCACGCAAGCTCAGCTCCGGCTCCTCGGTGATAGGAAGCGCCAGCCGTGTTGCACAGCATCCTACTGGCTGGCAGCCCGGCTCCAAAAGCCTTAAGTGGGGGGAAAAAAGGGGCAAATGGTGAAAACTGGGACTGGCAGAAGGGGGGGGGTCCACCTCTGCCTGCAGCACCAGCCCCTGGCACAGCGAGGCGTCTGAGGGACCCTCGCTGCAAGGCTGCCGGCAGCATGCCGTGGCACACCGTGGCAGGAGGTGCTCAGGGGCACCTGGAGCCGGGGCACCACAGCCTCTGCCCAACAACTGCCTGCCAGATCCCGCTCTGCCGGCCTGGCTCTGCTGCCACACCATTACATCGCCATGGGACGGGGGCATGTGGCAGCCAGCACCGCGGCCGTGTGCCTCCACAGTGCAGCATACGTTTCTCCCACTGAGGGAGCTGGCTCTGGTTCCCCCAGGGCCACCAGTCGCAGGGCAGGATGTGGCTCCCCTGGGGCTCACCAGCTGCATGCCCAGCTGGCCTGTGGCCGAGCACCTTTGGATGTCGAGGCCCTGGCTTGGAAGCACCTGGTGCCACCGGCTGCGGCTTCCCCCCAGGGATCATGCAGGGCCGGCTCCTGCTCCTGCATGCTGCCAGCCTACCAGCAACAGTTTCTCCCTGTTGCCATAACCCGCCGCAGGGCCTGGCCCCCCACCCCACCGTACCACACCACCCAGTGCAGCCGCCAGGCACCGCCTCACAGTGCCTCACACCTCCTCTTCCTCATGCAGGCGACCGTGGTGCCCACTCGGCGAGGCTGACATCCCAGCACAGCCGCTCGGCGCTGAGATCGCAGCAACATGCCAGGTAAGGGTGAGGGCATGGGGGCCTTGGCAAGGGGCACCCCAGCGACTGACCACCGGCCCATGGCTCTGCCCAGGAGACAGGGGAAGCAGAGGAGGACGAGGGGACGGCGGCGCCTGGAGCCCTGGCGGGGGACAGTGAGGAGCTGGCCAAGCTGCAGCAGTGCCCAGGCCCCAGTGAGAGGTAGGGCCAGGAGCAGACAGCACTGCCATGGCTCAGGGGGCCAGCCCTGGCACCCTGCGGCTAACGGACCTTTGCTCTCCCTCCCAGCAGGCCGCCACCAACGCTGCTGGTCCTGCCGCAGCCGCCGGCGCTGCTGGCCCTGCTGCTGCTGCTGGCGCTGCTGGCCCTGCTCTGCCTCCTGCCCCGCCACGGGCTGGGGCTGCCCAGCGGCATGGTCACCTGGCCCCAGCTCCAGCTGCAGTACCGGAGACCCCCACCCCTGTGAGACCCCTGCCCCAATAAAGACCCGTTGGGCACAACAGCTTCAGTCCGCTGCGACTTCCCCAGTCCATCCCAGTCTTCCCCGTGCTGCTCACCAGTCCACCCGAGCCCATCCCAGTCTGCCCAGCCTCTCACCAGCCCATCCCAGTTCCCTCCCAGGTCCCCTGTGCCTCTAACCAACACACCCCAGCTCTCCCAGTCCCAGACAGGAGCATTTGCAGCACCATCTCAGGGCCCTTTACACTGCCAGTGGGATCAGGGTGGGGGGTCCCCCAAGCTAACCAGCCCCCCACCCAGCCCCAGCCTCATTAGTGGGTGCCCCTGGCCCAAGTCAGCACGTGAGTGGGGGCAGCCACAGCGCCTTGTTAGCTGAGCCCTCACAGGGCTAGGGCAGCTGCTGGGGGGGGACACCTCAAGAGGATTTGTGGGGACCCCTCCCCAGCCCTGTGTTCCCACAGTGGGTCTGGGGTGGGTTTGGGAGTACAGGGCCCCAGGGATCCCCCCAGCACTGACATCTCAGGGTGCACGGGGGGTGCATGAGGTGTGCAGGGGGCTCAGGGTGGGCTGGGGTGCTACAGGCTCCGCCCCCCCAAACCAGGCTCAGAGTCAATGTCTCAACATCAACTTTATAGGCCCTGGGGGGGGGCCGGGGGGGGGGCCGGGGCTTCCCAGTCTCTCCGTAGCTCTGGGGGGTCCCATCGCAGCCCCCGGAGGGGCCCCCCTGTGGCCCCCACGGTCCCTCTGTGCCTCCAGGGGAGGATCCAGGGGGTCCCCATCTCTCCTGCAGGCCCGATCCTGTGGCACCAGCATCTCAGGCCAGCCTGAATGGGGAGGGGAGCGGGGGGTGAGGACCCAGTCATCTGGGCAGCCCCCGCCCAGGGACCCCGGTGACCGGGGATGCCCCCCAGTACCTGAGTCCGTCCCTGGCTCCCCGGCTCGGCCACTCAGGTCCTGTCCTGCTCGGATGCCGGTGTCCCCTGCAGGGGCTGGGGACGACGACGACCCCGCACCCCCAGTGCTCCCAGTGCCCCCATCCCAGTGCCTCCTGCACCCCCAGAGCAGCCCCAGAGCACTGCTCCCTGTACTCCCACCCTCCTCCCCAGCGCTTCCAGTACGCCCACGCCCCCCACCCACCCCCCAGTGCTCCCAGTGTGTCCCCACCTGGGCGCAGGGCCGCCTCCACAGGACCCAGGCCGCCGCCGCCAGGCCCAGGGCCCCCCCGAGCCCCCCCAGCAGCACCAGCCCGTGGATGCTGGAGGGGTGGGGGGGGCCCAGCCTTGACCCCGGGGTCCTTTCATGCTGCACCGCAGGGGTGGTCAGCAGGGGGCCTGAGGGGAGACGAGGCTCAGAGGGGTTCCGGGGGGGCTCTGGGGGGTCCCCAGGGGTTGGAGGCTCCTGGGGGGCTGCAGGGAGGTATCCCCTCACTTGGGGGGGGGTCTACACGAGCTTAGGGGGTCCCTGGGGGGGGGTCCTGGGAAGATCCGCATGGAGCATGAAGGCCCTGGGGGGCTCAGGAAGCTCCCCAGGGGGTGGGGGTCCCCAGGAGTGTCCCAAGAGTTCTCTGGGACACAAATCCCTGAAGATAGGTGTGGGGGGATCGGTCGGGGGAGTGCCCCCCCTCACTGGGGTGTCCCTGTGGGGAGGGTCTGTAAAGGGTCAGGGAGCCCAAAGGTGCTGCAGGGGTTCTCAGGGTGTGCCGGGGTGGTACCTGGGCGGCAGCGCAGGTGGGCGCAGCCGGGGAAGTGGGGGGGTCGCCCCTGCAGCCCACCCAGGTGCTGCACGAGGGCTCCCAGCAGCTGCGACACATTCACCACCTCCAGCCGGACGCAGCCCTGGGGGTCCTGGGGGGGGAGAGGGTGTCACAAGAGCCCCCAAACCCCCCTGGGACCCCCCAGGGCTCCTTGAGAAGCCCAGGGGCCCCAAACCCCTCCTCACCCCCTGGGGGCTCCAGAAACACCCCAGAGCTCCCTGGCACCAGCAAAGCTCCCATGGCCCCGCCCAGAGACACGCCCCCCCACCCCCCCAAGAGCCCCAGAATTACCTTGGACCCCCCAGAGATGCGCCCCCCAGGAACCCCCGGACCCCTGCAGGGTCTCCAGAGCCACTCCTGGGACCCCTGGAGCCCCCCACCCTGCCCTGAGACCCCCAGAGTTACCCTGGACCCCCAGAGCCCCTGCCAGGGCCCCCCAGACTCTGGCAGGGTCCCCAAAGCCCCCCCCCCAGCCTCCCAGCCCCTCCCAATCTGTTCTCAGGACCCCCAGAGCCTCCTCAGCTCCTCCTCATCCCCTCAGGACCCCCCCAGAGGTGCCCCCCACCCCCCTGGGACCCCCACTCACATGGATGTGGCACTCGGCCACGAAGGCGATGTGGGCAGCGACAGCTTGGAGCCGGGGGGCCAACGACCCCCCTGCCACCCCCGCCATGTGCCCCAATGCCACTGCCCCAAAGTGCAGCCCCCAGAGGTCAGAGCAGCGGCTGTCCTGGGGGACCCAGGGGGTTGCGGGGCGGGGGGGGGCAGGGGTTGAGAGAGACACGAGTTAGGAGTTTGAGGGGGCACGGGGGCAGGGGCTGTCGGGGGGGTGCAGGAGAGGAGGGGAGTTGGGGATCGGGGGCATGGGGAGGTGACACAGGGTGGGCACGGGGTTGGGGGGCACACGCGGGGGTCTGGGAGCTCTCACTCACCATCTCCAGGTTGCTGGGCATCGCCACGGGGTAGTCCAGGATCAGCCAGGGGGTCTGCAGGACAGGGCAGGTCTTAAGGGGTCCCCAAAGAGATCTAGGGGGTCTGGGCAGGGCTCAGGGGTCCCAGAAGATCTAGGGGGGTGTCAGGGGGTTTGGGGGGACCCAGGATGGGGCTTTCCCTGGGAAGTGAAAGGGTTCAGGGGGTTGGGGGGGGCAGCTCCTGGGGGTCCCAGGGGAGTTTGGGGGCTCCTGGGGAAGTTGGGCAGGTCCTGAGGGGATTCAGGGTCTCTCACCAGGACGTTTACATGGGTCAGAAGGGTTCAGGGCATTGGGGGGGTCCCGGGGGGGGTCCCTGGGGTCCCGGAGGGGTTTGAGGGGTCCCGTGGGTGTCTCACCAGGGCGTCCACATGGGTGCTGAAGGTGCTGCTGACAGGGTTGAAGTCGAAGGAGCAGCAGCTGCCGGGGGGGGGCACGGCCAGGAGAAGCAGGAGGGGGACCTGGGGGGGCACCGGGGAGGTGGGGGGACCTGGGGGGGGGCGCCGGAGGGGGGATTGGAGGTCCCATGGGGGTCCAAGGCGGTGGGGGGGGCTATGGGGGGGTTCCATGGTGAGAAGCGGGGTTCGGAGGGGGGGAGAGTCGGGGGGCCGAGGGGTCTGGGGGTGAGGGGGGGGCCACGAGAGGGGTCATGGGGGGGGCGGGGGGTCCCCACTTACCAGAGCAGAGCCGGGGGGGGGCCGCGTCCATGGCGGGGCCGAGCTGGGGCGGGGCCGGCCGAGGGGAGAGGTGAGCGAGGACCCGGGACCCCCCCTCCCAGGACACCCCCCCGGGGCCGCGGCGGAGCCGCCGCCGAAAGCGAAAGCGGCGCCGGGGCCGACAGGGACCGCGGCCGGGAGGGACCCAGGCGTCCGGGGCGGGGGCGCGGAACCCAGGCGTCCGGGACCCCCCACCACCACCTTCCCCCCCCAGGGACCCAGGCGTCCCGGCTTCCCCTCCCCACCCCCCGGGCACCTCCAACCCCTCCCGAGGGGACCCAGGCGTCCGGGAGCCGCCCCCCCCCCGCCCCCGAGGGACCCAGGCGTCCCGGCCCCCCCCCTCCCCCCGAGGGACCCGGGCGTCCGGGACCCCCCCCCCCGCGGCGCCCCCCTAACCCGAGGGCGCGGCTGCCTCGAGCGCGAGGGGACCCGGGCGGCCGGGCACGTGGCGGTGCGGGGCGCCCCCTGCCGGCGCGGGGGGGGGGACACCTAATGGCACCCCCCCCAGCAGGACCCCCCCCCCCCCCCGCTCTCTTCATAGGCAGAGACGTGACAGAGGCAGAGGCTGGAGTTGGTTTATTGGGGTCGCAGCCGCAGGTCAGGGGTCAGAGCCTGGGGGGGTCGCACGTCAGGGGTCACCAGAGGTCGGGGGCTCAGGGCCCACTCCCAGGCACCCACAGGCAGCGGGGGCGGGTGCAGCGCAGCTCCAGCTCCCACTCGGCATCGGGGGGGGGCTCCTGTCCCGGACCCCCCAGGACCCCCCCCGGGACCCACACATGGGTGACGCTCAAAGCCGAGGCCCAGTCGGGGTCCTGGGGGGGGACACAGGACAGGGGGGACTGCTGGGGTGGCCCCCCAGGGCAGGGACATGCCCGTGCTGGGGACATCTCCCCCCCAACACCCCCCCCAGGGACTGCCCCCATGACTGGGAAACCCCCCAGTACCACAGGGACACCCCCCCCATAGCGGGGCTCACTACCCTCCCCAGCCTCCCCCACGTGCCTCCTATACTGCGTCCCCCCCCCACCCTGTGTCCCCGCCCAAGTTCCCATCCCCCCATGCCCCCCCATTACTCACCGTGCCGCCCCCGCAGAGCCACAGCCCATCAGGGTGGTGCCGCGCCAGTGTTGCCCCGTCGCCCCCAGCCCCCCCTGGCAGCACCGCCAGGGCCCCCCCAGGGAGCCCGGCAGCCACCAGCGCCTGGGGACAGACGGACAGGGAGCAGCCATCACCGTTGGGTGGAGGGATGGAGGGGAATAGTCATGGGGTGTTGGGGGTCCTGGGGCTGGTCAGTGGGGGGGTCAGTCGGGGGGGGCTGCAAGGGGCAATGGGAGGGGGAGTTGAGGGTCCCAGGGGGAGTTAGGGGGGTCCCCAAGGGGATTTTTGGGGCCCCAGGGGGATTAGGGGGGTTCCTGGGGGGCAGTTGGGGTCCCCAGAGGGATTTTGGGGGGCCCAGGGCAGGATTCAGAGGTCCCTGGGGGAGGTTAGGAGTCCCAGCGGTGGATTTGGAGGGGTCTCTGGGAGGGTTCGGGGGTCCCAGGGGGGAGTTTGGGAGGTCTGGGGTGGGATATCGGGGGATTTACACCACACAAAGCGAACGGGAACACAGGGGAGCCCAGGAGCACCACCGGGGAGTTAGCAGAGGGGTCCTGGGGGGGGCAGAGAGGACCCATGGGGGATCCCTGGGAGGGTGCGGGGGTTTCCATGGGGGGGAGCCCCAGAGGGACCACAGGCGGGTTCCGGGGGGGTCCCCACCTGCTGCAGGCGCAGGGCGGGGCCGACGCCGCTGGGGGGCGCCACCACCACGAGGCCGTTGCCGAGCGCCAGCGCGGGGGGCAGGAGCTCCAGCGCGCGCCGCAGGGGATGGGGCCCGCTCCAGGCCACGCCCACCACCCCCAGCGGCCTGCGCGTCACCAGGGCCCGCCCCCCGGGCACCTCCTGCGGGAGCATATTAGCCACGCCCCCACCAAGGCTCCACCCCGGGCACGGGTATCTGCCACGCCCCCTCTCCAGCCCCTGCGGGCCAGACCCATCGCCCCGCCCCTTGCAGCCCCACCCCGGGTTTCACCCCGCCCACTTCTGCCCGGCCCCACCCCTTGCAGCCCCCGGTCCCGCCCCTGCCGCCTGGCCCCACCCCCCACTCTGCCCAGCCCCACCCTCTTCAGACCCCGCCCCATCTTGCCCCTTCCCCAACCCCAAAGTGCAACCCTCAGGCTCCACCCCTCTCGCCCAGCTCCGCCTCCTTCAGGCTCCTCCCCTCCCCCAGCCCCACCCCCACAGGCCCCACCCACCTGCACGACTCCACCCAACAGCTCCACACGTGCCGCCCACCGCAGCAGCGCTCCCCGCAGCCGCCCGTCACCGTCACCATCGTCGTCATCGCCCTTCGGGGGGGGGCCCGCGGCCCCGCTGCCCCCCAGCGCCGCCGCCGCCCCCCGCAGCACCCGGGCACGAGCTGACGCTGGCAGCCGCGACCACCTGAGAGGGGCTGAGGGAGCGCTGGGGACCCGGGGGTCCAGGGACCCGACACCCCCCCTGCCAGGGACCCGGGGACCTGACACCCCCCCAGCAGGGACCTGGGGGTCCGGGGACCCAACACCTCCCCCCGGCAGGGACCTGACACCCCCCCCCCCCCCCCCTGCAGAGACCCAAGAGTCTGGGGACCCGACCCCCCCACCCCCGGCAGGGACCCGGGGGTCCAGCCCCCCCGTCCCCCATCCCTCACCCCAGGGCGACGCGGCGGGCGGCCTCCAGGGCTGCAGCGACGTCAGCGGAGTTGGGGGCCACAGCGGGCCCCCCCAGGACCAGCTCCAGGCTGGGGGTGGCAAGGTCGGAGGTCAGGGGTCACAGTGCTTGGCTACAAGGGGGTCCTTGAGCTGCACAGTGGGGGGGGGGGGGCATTACCTGAGTTCTGGGTCCAGGAGGGTCTCGGGGGGGTTCCCCAGCCCCAGGGGGGGCTCCCAGGGGGGATGCCCATACTCTCGCAGCGCCTGGGGGGGGGGGGGCGGCCCATCTGCGCTGGGACAGGGCCCCTGTGGCCCCTGCAGCCGCCAGGCCCACCCTGGGGTCCCCAAACCCTTTCTGGGGCTTCCCCAGCCCCCCCAAACCCCCCAGGGAGCCCAGAGCCCCCCCAAACCCCTCCAGGACCCCCCCCGCCCACCATGCCCCCCCCACCTCCAGGCTGGTGCCGTCCCCGTCCCCCCTGGCGCAGCCCCCCCTCGGGTCCAGCAGGTTGAGCGCGTTGAGCCACACCAGCCCCAGGGGCAGCCTGTGGAGCCAGGGGTCATGGGTCAGAGGGATGAGGATCAGGGTCACGGGGTCAGGAGTCAAGGGTCGGGCTCACCTGTCAGCTGTGTCAAGGGCGAGGGTCACATCCTGGGCCCAGATGGCACCAGCTGCCACGTGGGGCAGCCCCGAGGCCACGGTGACGGCCTCCCCCGGGGAGCGCACGGGCAACAGCACCAGCACCGGCCCTGGCACCTGGGGGGGACACGCACACATCAGCAGACCCCCAACCTGCACCCCCACAAGCCCCTTGCTCTGCGCCCCCCACCCCCTGGCTGTCTGTGCCACCCCCTCCCCTTTTTGCCTCCCCCTCAGCCATTTTTGGGCTCCCCCTGGCACCCACCAGCTCCCGGAGGCAGCGTGAGGTGGGGGCCACCCCCGTGATCAGGGTGGGGGGGTAGAACCGACCCCCCGGGGGCAGCGTCACCGGCGGCTGGAAAACCTGGGGGGGAAGAAGGACCCCGGCGTCCGGGTACCCCCCGGCGTTTGGGTACCCCAGAACAGACCCCACGCCCCCGTGACCCCCCACGTCCCCCTCGACGTCCCCATGGCCCCCCCCAGCCCCATGCCCCTCCATGTCCTCCCATGTACCCTCCCCACTCCCGATGCCCGCCTTGTCCCCCCTCATCTCAGCCCCCCCCGTGTCCCCCCCAGCCCCCCATGTCCCCCCCTACCCCCCAGCCTCCCATGTCCCCCCCAATATCCCCCCCTGTGCTCACTCACCTCAGCCCCCTCCTTGCACGCCGCCTGCACCACCCCCTTGGGGGGAGCGGCTGTGGGGGGCAGTGGCCCCACGTCAGTGCCGAGGTCCAGTGGGTCCCCGACCCGCAGCCCCCCAAGTCGGGCCCTGAGTCGCCGTTCCAGCGGTGCCACCACTCCCTCCTGCACCAGCACCACACAGCCTCCCCACGGGAACTGGGGACACGGCGGAGGGGGGGTCAGGGAGCCCCCAGGATGCTCCCAGACCCCCCCAGGAGCCCCCAGACACTCTGGGACCCCCCAACGCCCCCCAAGCTCCCCCTGCTCACCAGCGCTGGCGGGGTCCCCGTGCTCCCCGCAATGGCAGCAGCCGCGCTGTCCAGGTCGGCCGAGTCGAGGACGATGACGACGACACGGCCCCCCCCAGGCCCCTCCCAGCTGTGGTCCCCGGCACGGGGAGCCCCAGGCCACGTCCTGCACCTCCTCCTACATGCGGGGGGACACGAGGGGACGTGGGGAACCCCCAGCCACGTCCCAATCTCCCGTATGGGGACACGAGGGACACAGGGATCCCCCTATGGGGCAAGGCCCCCCCATACCTGCCGGGCACCAAGGAAGGTGACAGCAGCGATGCGGGTGTGGGCACGGAGGGCGCGGCGCAGGCAGGGGGTCCCCGTCACCACGTTGAGCAGCCCGGGGGGCAGCACCCCCCCCTCCCCACTCAGCTCCGCCAGCAGCAGCGGCACCAGCGGGGCCTCAGCCGGCGGCAGCACCAGCGCTGCGTTGCCTGCACAGGACGCCTGGGTCCCCCGGGGGCCGGGGTTCCCCCACCCAGACACTGCGGTTCCCCGTGCCCCCCAAACACCTAGGTCCCCCACCTGGACACGCGTTCCCCACTGCCCCACTGACACTTGGGGCCACCCACCAGGATTCCCTGCCCCCCCCCCCCAAACACCTGGCTCCCCTCTCCAGATGCCTGGGTCCCCGCCTTGACGCCTGGGTCCCCACACCTGGACACTGGGGTTCCCCACCCCCCCAAACGCATGGCTCCCCTCTCCAGATGCCTGGGTCCCCCCCTTGACGCCTGGGTCCCCACACCTGGACACTGGGGTTCCCCACCCCCCCCCAAACGCATGGCTCCCCTCCCCAGGTACCTGGGTCCCCCCACCGCATGCCTGGGTGTCCCCCCGGGCGCCGGGGGCCTGTCACCCTCACGCCTGGCTCCCCCGAACGCCAGGTCCCACCCCCGGAGGCCAGGGCTCCCCCACTCACCCATCGCCAGGAGGGGTCCCAGCTTCCAGAGCAGTGCCGCCAGGGAGCAGGGACCCGCCATGAGAATGGCCACCACGCCTGGGGATGGCGGTGGGGGGGGGAGGCTCAGCAGGGTCCCGGGGAGCGCCGAGGTCCCAGGGGTCCCGGGGGACACTCACCGAGGGGGGCCCAGCCGCCCAGGCCGGGGGGGCCAATCTGGGCCCACCCCGCCGGCACCCGCAGCAGCTGCAGCCCCAGTTCTAGGTCGGCCCCGAGGGCCTGGGCCAGCGGCCGCCCCCCCGAGAGAGCGGCCACTGCCCCCAACCCCGCAGCCCCCTGCTCCAGCGCCGCCGCCAGCCTGCGGGGACAGGGGAGTGAGGGCACGGGGGGGGAACCCGAGGGGACACATGGTGGGTACAGGGACATGGGGGGCCCCAAGAGGACTCATGGAGGCGTACAGGGACACGGGGGGTGTGGGGGGAGCGCAGGGGGGCACAGCGGGGGCACGGGAAGCAGGAGGTGGTCCTGGGGTCGCATGGGGTCACAAAGCTGGGGACAGTGCTGGGGTTGTGGGGGGTCACAGGGTCACACGAGGTCACACTGCAGCAAGGGGAAAAGGGGGATACAGGGAGAAACGAAAGGTCACAAGGGGGCACAAGGGGTCGTGGGAAGCCCCACAGCGTGAGGTGCCAAGGATCACAGATGGGGGTCAGAGGTCAAAGGTCACCATAACTCACCGCTGCAGGTGCTGGGCCCGCTGGGGCCCCCCCAGCCGCCCCCATTTTGCTGCCGCCACCGCCGCCGCCTCCACAGCCGCTGCCAGGTCGGCCTCCTCGCCCCGCAGCACCGTCGCCAGCAGCCGCCCTGGGGGGGGGGGGGGGAAGGGAGAGAGGGCAGGCATGACCCCTGACCCTGACGCCCCACCCTGACCCCTGACCCTTGAGCCCCCATACCTGTGGTGGCCTCCCGGCACTCCAGCGTCCCCCGTCCCGGCGGCTTCAGCCACGTCCCGGCCACGAAGTGCCCCAGGGCCCGGCCGTGGGTCTCCAGCCACGCCTGGGGGGTCCCGAACGCCTGGGTCCCCCCCCACAAGCGGGGGCAGGGCCCAGGCACCGGCATTCCCTCGAGGCTGCGGCACCACGTGCAGCAGCCTGCCCCTCCCTCCCCCCCCCAACGACCTTCGGCCCGGGGGGGGACGACGGGGGACACCCCGGTGTCCCGGCGCTGCCCCGCCCTCGACTTTGCCCCCAACACACCCCACCACCCCCCACAGGGACACAGGTGTCCAGGCCCCACCCCCACCCCATGGACCCTGACCCGTCCCAGGGGTCCCAGGCGTCCGGGGGGGCCCCTAACCCACACCCCCCACACCCCCTCACCTGCCTAGTGTCCCCCAGGCCCCCCACCCGGCCCCATGGGCCCCCCCAGTATCACCCAGGGCTCCCCCTGTGACCCCCCAGGCCGCCCAAGACCCCCCCTAGGACCCCGCCCAGTGTCCCCCAGGGCTCCTCCTGTGACCCCCCGGCCCCGCGAGCCCCCCAAGACCACCCTAGGACCCCCCGTGGGCCCCCCCAGTGCCCACCCCCGGCCCCATTTGCCCCATTTGCTCCCTCGGGACCCCCCACGACCCCCCCACGACCCCCAGGAGCCCCTCAAGAGCCCTCCGAGTTCCCGAGGACCCCTCCATGGCCCCACAGCCGCCCCCCAGGACCCTTCCGGTGTCCCTCCATGGGTCCCCCGTGCCGCCCCGGCCCCACGCACCCCCCCAGGACCACCTAATATGCCTCTCCAGTACTCCCCAGGACCCCCTCACCTCCCCCAGTGCGACCCCCCCGGGCCTCGGCCCCTCCTCCATGCTGCTGAAGATCCCGGGGACCGGGGGGGGCCCCAGCACCGCCATCGCTGCCGCCGCACCAGCGAGACGAGCACCCGGGCGGAGGGAGCGGCCTCGCCGGCGCCGCGGAACCATAGAGACGGGCCCCGCCCTCAGCCGGAACCGGAAGTGCCGCGCGGCGGGAGGGAGAGGTGGCCGGTAACGGCTGCGCGGGGCGGCCTGAGGGGGGGGGGGGGGCGGGTCCCCAGGGGGGTCCCCGGGGCCGGGGGAGACCGGGAGGGTCTGGGGTGTGACGGGGCCTGGGAGGCGCTGGGGGCCGCTGGGCCCCCCGGGCCCCGGTTCCCCACGTCCCCGCCCCCCCCGCCCCCCGCAGCCCATGGCGGCCCCCGCGGATCCGTCGCTGCTGTCGGCCGAGCTGGAGGCGGAGGAGGGGGATGACGAGGCGCTGCGGCGGCTCCTGTTTCAGGTGGGGCCGGGCTGAGGACCGGGGGGGTCCCGGGGGGGTCCCGGTACTGACCCGCGCCGTCCCTCTGCCGCCCCCCAGGTGACCCAGGACGATGAGAAGCCCCCCCCCGCGGCCCCCTCCCGCGCTGTCACCCCGCAGCCAGGTAGTAGGGTTCCGGGGAGGGTTGGGGGGGGGGTCTCGGGGGAGCCCGGCCGCCCTCTGACCCCCCCCGCCCCCTCCCCCAGGGCTGTGCGTGAAGACCCGGGCGGGGGGGGCCAAGGTCTTCGTCAACGTCTGTCACTCGGGGGAGGTGCCCCCGCCCCCCCCGCTGTCCCCCCCCGGGCTGCAGCGCCTCCTCCATGCCCCCCCCACCGCTGCTGGGGCCTTCCGCATCCCCATGAGCCTGGGGGAGCCCCACGCCGAACTGGACCGCAGTAAGACCCCCCCCCGCAACCCCCCCGATTGTTTCCAGCCCCCCAAACCCCCCTGACCCCCCCCATTTCCTGCAGGTGGTGAGGGCTGCACTGCCTACGATGTGGTGGTAAACTCAGGGTTCTTCCGCACTCTCCAGGTGAGAGGGGGCCGGGGGGGGCAGAGGAGTTGGGGGGCTTGTGAGGGGAATCGGGGGACCCTAACCTCCCCACCCCCTCCAGGCTGACCCCCTGTACCTGGAGTTCTTCCTGACGGTGGCCATGGAAGGGCTGTCAGAGAAGTATGGGGTGGAGCTGGAGCTGACTGGTATGGGAGACTGGGGGCACTGGGAGCAGCTGGGGGGGACTAGAGGCACTGGGAGGCGGGGCGTCAGGCTGAGGATAGAGATGGGGAGAACTGGGGGGACTGGGGAGGAGTGGGGGAGGAGGAGCACCTGCGGGCACTGGGTGTGGGGGGGTGAACCGGTGGGAGTGGAAACGGGAGGGAACGGGGGCAGCAGTGGGGTGCTGGGGGGTTTGGGACATCGGGAGGGGGGTCGTGGGGGGGGGGAGGCTCTCGCACCCCCATGACCCCCCTGGCCCCCCCCAGGCTGGCGGGTGCTGCGGAACCGCAAATTCATGGGCTCCATCTCAGCCCAGAACATCCGGGCACGGCCCCGGCCCCACATCCAGGAGCTCGAGGAGTAAGTGGGGTCTGCCCCGACACCCTCAGTGTCCCCCGGGACCTCCCTGTCTCCCCCCCACCTCCCCCTGACCTACCTCTCCTTGCAGCCCCCCGCAGGAGCCGCTGCCACCCCCCAGGTAGGAGCCGTGGGACCAAGTGGGGATGGGGATCCCCAGCCCTGGGACCCCCCTGCCTGACCTGTGTCCCCCCCCACAGCCCCCCAGGGCCCCCCCAGTTCGTGGTGGTGGCAGAGCCTTCCTCCCAGCACCCGCAGGTGCTGCAGGCACGCGTCCTCCTGCCCCATGCTGTGAGTGGGGGGGGGGGGGGCCACGAGGGGGGTGCTGTGGGACTGGCGGGTGGAACAGGGAGGGGGGCTGGGTGGGCACTGTGGGGCTGGGGGGGGGTGTCAATCTGATCCTGGGGGGTCTGGAGGGGTGGGGGGTCCCTGTAAAGGTCTGGGGGGGGGGGGTTGGGGAACCCTGAGGGGGGAGGTGGGGGTGGGGCTGTCTGGCCCCTCCCCTGACCCCACCCTGCCCCACCCAGGCAGGGGCGGGGTCGCTGTGGCTGGGGCTGAGTGAGGAGCGGCTGGTGCTGGGGGAGGCAGAGGGGGGGGCCCCCCTCCTGGAGCTGGGGCTGCCCCTCCCCCCCGACCCTGCCCGCTGCCACGCCCGCTTCCACCGGCGCACCAAGGTAACTGTTGTCACAGTAACCGGCTGACCACCCCCCCACTGCCCCGCCCCCTTTCCCTGTTATTAGCCCCCGCTAGTCATGTCACCTGGATAATGGCAACCATGGTGATTCTTAGCCCCACCCATCTTTTAGCCCCACCCCTTTCCGGTCTCCACCCCTTCCCCAGGAGGCACCACCCCCAGCTGACCCCTGACCTCTGACCTCCCCCCACAGGTCCTTACTGTGACGATGCCCCTGCAGGCATGAGGGGGTGGCCCCCCTGCCCCCCCCCGCCCCGGACACCGCGGTCCCCCCTCCCCACCCACCCCCCTTTTTTGTATTAAAACCAGCAATAAAGGGTGACCCAAGCGCCTGCCTGTGTGTGTGACGGGCTGGGGGTCCCCCCGCGCGCCTGCGGGGAGGGGGCAGCAGCTGGGTGCCGGGGTTCGCTCTGCCCCCCCACCCCCGCCCCGTGCACAGCGGACCCAGGCGTGCGGGCAGCCTGCCCCTCCCCCCACGCACAGGGGGGGGGCTCTGCCCACGCGGGGGGGATTTAGCGCTGAGCCGGCGGCAGGGGAGGGGGGGCTCCCAGAGGACCTGGGCGTCCGGGAGGAGGAGAGAGGACCCGGGTGTCCGAGGGGAGCCGGCCCAGGCATTGGGGGAGGGGGGGCACCCAGGTGTCCGGGGGGGCACCCAGGCGTCCGGCGGACCATGGTGCCCTGAGCCGCCATGCAGTTCAACAAGGAGGAGTTCAGGCGGCAGGTGGGGGCCGGGCTGGGCCGCCTGCACCGGTGAGCGGGGACCCCGGGGGGGGGGGGTGCGGGAAGGACACAGGCGTTGGGGTGGGGGGCTGGTTCCCGGGCCCCTCGCACTGCCCCACACGGGTTCTGTCCCCACTCTGTGCACACGCGCGTGCGAGTGGCTCTGACCCCCCCCCCCCCGACTGCCCTTAATCCACCCCCCTCAGCTTATGTAAGTGTGAGCGTGCCAGAGCACACGCAGGGGGTGGCTGGGGGCTTGCACACGTGTGTGCCCCTGTCGGCCCCCCCCACCCCAGCCCGTGTGCGGCTGTTGCACGCGGGTGTGTGCGCTTGTCCTCCCACCCCCGGGGGCTCAGACGGGGGATTTAGACCCGTGGTAATCTGCTGCCGCCACGCCGGGGGGGGGGGCATGGGGGGACCTGGGGACACGGGGGGAGGTAGAACACGGGGGCTGCAGGAACAGGGGGACACCAGGGATGTGGCGGGCTGGGGGGCCCAGGGGGCTGGCGGGGGGGGGGGGCCAGGACATGGAGGATGTGGGGATGTGGGGGGGGGGCTCCAGGACGTGGCGTGACCAGAGCCACCCTCCGTGTCCCCCCGGGACCCTCGTCCCTCCAGGGCCCTAGAGCGGCGGCAGGACGATGCAGAGGGGCTGGAGCTGGGCCCTGGGGGGGGCTCCGGGGGGGGCTCGGGGAGGGGGGCCCCGCACCCCCCCGTGCTGGACTGCACCTGTTGCGGCCTCCCCCGGCGCTACGGCATCGCCATCCTCTGCGCCATCGGCTTCTGCATCAGCTTCGGCATCCGCTGCAACCTGGGGGTGGCCGTCGTCAGCATGGTCAACGGGGCGCACGGGCAGGTACGGGGGGGGCCGGGGGACTCGGGGGGGCTGTGGTCGGGAGGGGGCAGGTTCAGGGGGTCCGGGCCGTGGTGACCCCCCCCCCCCGCTCTCCCCTTCCTCCCAGCGTGCCCAGTTCAACTGGGACCCTGAGACAGTGGGGATGATCCACGGCTCCTTCTTCTGGGGGTACATCGTCACCCAGATCCCAGGGGGCTTCATTGCCCAGAAGTTTGCGGCCAACAGGTAAGGGGGGGGGCGTGGGGTTGGGGGGGTTGCGGCAACAGTCCCAGCGCTTGCACGCAGACCCGTTGCACGTCCCCCCTCTTGCATGTGCCCCGTTGCGCATCCCCTCCGTTGCACGCGTCCCCCTCGCACGCGTCCGTCCCTCCCCCGCCACACACGTGTCCCCCCCCCCACGCGTCTCCCCCTCGCCCCTGCAGGGTCTTCGGCCTCGCCATCGTCTCCACGTCGCTCCTCAACATGCTGATCCCCTCGGCCGCCCGCACCCACGTGGGCTGCGTCATCGCTGTCCGTGTGCTGCAGGGGCTGGTGGAGGTGAGGGCAGGGCCGCTGCGACGTTCCCCATTGGCTGCTGAGGCTGGGGGGTGGGGCAGGCTGGGGGCGGGTAGCTGCTCCCTATTGGCTGCTGCGGGTCGGTGGGGGGAGAGGTGCTGGGTGAGGGTGGGGTGAAAGATGAGAAGGGGCGGGGCCGATTCCCTTGTGGTGGGCGGGGCTGGGTGTGACACCCCCCCCTGCCCCACCCAGGGCGTGACCTACCCGGCGTGTCACGGGATCTGGAGCAAGTGGGCCCCACCCCTGGAGAGGAGCCGCCTGGCAACCACGGCATTCTGCGGTACAGGGGGGGTCCCGGGGGGGGGGGGGGGGGGGGCGAGGGTCTGCGGGCTGGAACAAGGACCCCGAACACCCATGGAGGTGGGGGGGAGGGGCCGGCCCCGCCCCGGGCGGCAGTTGGGAGGGGGCGGGGGGCAGTGGGGCTGCAGACCCCCCCCCCAGATGCCTGGGTCCCCGGCGCAGGCTCCTACGCAGGGGCGGTGGTGGCGATGCCCCTGGCCGGTGTCCTGGTGCAGTACACGGGCTGGAGCTCCGTCTTCTATGTCTACGGTGAGACCCGACCCCCACCCCCGACCCCGACCCTGACCCCCCCCCGGGGCCCGGCCCCGCCCTGACCCCACCCACCCCCAGGCAGCTTCGGGGTGTGCTGGTACCTGTTCTGGGTGCTGGTGTCCTACGAGAGCCCGGCCCAGCACCCCACCATCTCCCCCGAGGAGCGCAAGTACATCGAGGAGAGCATCGGGGAGAGTGTCGGCAGCAACCCCCTGCTGGTGGGCAGGGCAGGGGGTCAGGGATCAGGGGTCGGAGGTCAGGACCCAGCAGGGTCCCAGCAGCGGGATGAGGGGTCGGGGCGAGAGTGGTGCTAGGATGTGGGTGCCGGGGTCAGGGGTCATGTTGGGGCTTTAGGTCACTGGCGGCTGGGTCAGGGGTCAGCGGTGGTGTTAAGGGTCGGGTCGGTCCTGTGGGTCTTTGACCGCAGGGTCAAAGCGGGGTCAGGGGTCAAAGGTGGGTTGGGGGAACATGGCTGGGTGCAGGGTCAGGGCTGGGCACTGGGTCAGGAGGTGGGGGTTGCTGTCAGCAGGGTTGGAGGTCAGGGGTCGGGAGGTCGCTAGCAGCCCTGCCCCCGCAGCTGGCCACGCCCTGGCGGCACTTCTTCACCTCGATGCCTGTCTACGCCATCATCGTCGCCAACTTCTGCCGCAGCTGGACCTTCTACCTGCTGCTCATCAGCCAGCCCGCCTACTTTGAGGAGGTCTTCGGCTTCGAGATCAGTAAGGTGGGACCCTGCCCCTGCCCCGGGGGCGAGCCCTGGTGTCCAGGGGGGAACCCCAGGGTCCAGGGGGGACCCCAGGGTCCAGGCACGCCATGGCTGATGTCCCCGCAGGTGGGGCTGCTCTCGGCCCTGCCTCACCTGGTGATGACGATCGTCGTCCCCATCGGGGGCCAAATCGCCGATTTTCTGCGCTCCCGGGGACTGATGTCGACGACCAACGTTCGCAAGATGATGAACTGCGGCGGTGAGGGGGGGCATGGGGGGGAGTGTGAGGGGGAACATGGCAGAGGAGGGGGAGATGTTGGGGGCCACGTGGAGGGAGACAAGGGGAGGATGTGGGGGGGGGGGGACAGGGAGGGGGACATGGAGGAGAAGGGGGGTGGGGGCACTGGTGGTCCTGGGGAGGATGTGGAGACACCTGGGGGCAATCAGGGGGTGTTGGGGGTCCTTGGAAGCAGATGGGGGGGGTCTGGGGCGTCTCCGGCCGTGGGTGACACCCCCCTGGCCCCGCAGGTTTTGGCATGGAGGCGACGCTGTTGCTGGTGGTGGGGTACTCGCGGTCCCGCGCCGTCGCCATCTCCTTCCTCGTCCTGGCCGTCGGCTTCAGCGGCTTTGCCATCTCTGGTGCGGATGGGGATGTGGGAAGGGGGGAGACACAGGGAAGGGGACATACGTGTGGGTGACTCCCCTGCTGCCCCCCCCCCCAGGGTTCAACGTCAACCACTTGGACATCGCCCCCCGCTACGCCAGCGTGCTGATGGGGCTCTCCAATGGGGTGGGGACGCTCTCGGGGATGGTCTGTCCCCTCATCGTGGGGGCCCTCACCCGGCACAAGGTGGGGGGGGCCGGGGCGGGTGGGGGTGGAGCAGGGCTGCGGGGCGAGGGGGACCCTGGGGGATAAAGGACCTGGGAGGGAAATAGGGACCCGGGGTGTAATTGTAATGGGGACTATAAATGACACTGGGACCTGGGGGGGGGGGGGGGGGGGCAGGGGGGTGGGGAGTGGGGCATTAGGGGTTTCGGAGGGGCACTAGGACCCGAGGGGGGCAGTGGGAGCCCAAGGGGGGGCATTGGGGACCGTGATGGGGGCACTGGGACCGTGGGGGGCAGTGGGACGCGGGGGGGACACGAGGGCGGGGGGGCTCTAGGACCCCGAGACTCACCGCCACCCTCTGGCCCCGCCCACCTGCCCCGCCCCCGCCCCTTTCCTGCCCCCGCCCTCCCTTCTTTGACCACGCCCGCCGCCCCGTCGGCTCCACCTCAACCCCGGCCTCGCCCCGCGCTCCCGCCACCGCGGCTCGCCGATTGGCGGGCGGCGGCGGATTGGCAGACGCGGGAGGAGTGGCAGTGGGTCTTCCTGATCGCGGCGCTGGTGCACTACGGCGGCGTGGCCTTCTACGGCGCCTTCGCCTCGGGGGAGCCGCAGCGGTGGGCGGAGCCGCCGCGCGAGGAGGCGGAGCCGCTGGCGCCCAGGGGCGGGGACAGCGACGAGGAGGAGGAGGGGGAGGGGGAGGAGGAAGGAGGCGGCCGGGGGGGGCCCCCGGGCGGCCCCCCTGCGGGGTACGGGGCCACCGGCACCACCCCCGCCCCCGGCCCCCGCGGGGACACCCAGGGATGAGGGCTCGTCTGCCGAGGACCCCCCCCCCCCCCCCCGAGTCCCCCAAGGACCACCGGGGACGACCCCCAGGGCCCCCCGGAGGCCCCCCCCGAGCCCCCCTGGGACCACCAAACCAACCCCCCCCAGGGACACCCCGGGACCCCCCCAGCCCCACCGGAGCGCCCCCCCTCCCCGAGCCGGGATCGCGGCCCCCCGCTCCCTGCCTGTTCAGAGCCCCCTCCCCGGTGCCCCAGGACCCCCCAAGGCTGGCTCCCCCCCCCGCCCCACGCTGTACATATATAAATACAGGGGGGGCTGCGGCCCCCGGATCGGCCCCTCGAGTCTGTGTGAACTGCGGGCCTGGTCTGCTAGGGGTACTGGAGGGTACTGGGGGCATGGCGGGGGGAGTGGGAGGCACTGGGAGTGTCAGCGGGGGGCTGAGGGGCTTAGGACCCCGCGGGGTGAGGGAGGGCTCGGGCCCCGCCCCCTCATTTCCATAACGCCAGAAACGCCCTCCATGGCGGCTCCCGGCGCGGCGTCGCGCCCGCTTTCCGCCCCGCGCTTGACGTCACTTCCGCCCCTGCGCTCAGCCCCCGCCGGAAGGGTCGACCCCGGGGCGCGCGCGGGGCGGAGTCTCTTTCCCGGGCGGGCGGCGGCGATGGCGGAGCCGCGGGTGCGGGCCGGGGGCCCGGGTGGGCCCGGGGTGGGGGTCCGGGGCGGCCGGGAAGGCCCGGGGGGGGCTGGGGAGGCGGCGGCGGGGGGGTCTCGGCGGCGGGGGGCCGTGTGCGGAGCCCCGGGGTAGCCTAGGGGGCTCCTAGAGCCGGGAGCAGCGCGTCCACGTGGGGCCTCCGAGGGGGCCTGGGGCCCTCCGGGATCCCCCGGTGACCCTCCCCCGCTTCTCCCGGTGCCGCAGGTTCTGGTGATCGACGGCCGCGGGCACCTCCTGGGCCGGCTGGCGGCCATCGTGGCCAAGCAGGTGCTGCTGGGTAAGTGCGGGACCCCCCTCCCCGGGACACCGGGACCCTCCGGGGACACCGGGACCCCCGGCGCGGTGATGAGTCTCTTCGGCTGTTGAGTCTCACGACCGTGAGAGCTGCCACATGCACTACCAGCTGAGCGCCGGGGGGGCCGGGCCGGGCCGGGGGGGCGAAGGCGCGTGGGTCCGGTCGCTGCTGCCCCTGAGCCGTGTCCGTGTGTCCTCCTCCTCCCCCCCGCGTCTGTGTGTCCGTCCCCCATGTCCCTGTGTGTTCCCCCCGTGTCCGCAGGCCGGCGCGTGGTCGTGGTGCGCTGCGAGGGCATCAACATCTCTGGCAACTTTTACCGCAACAAACGTGAGTGGGGCGGGGGGTGGTTACTGGGGGTGTAACGGGAGCCCTGGACGCCGGGGTCCCCCCCCGTTTTGCGAGGGGGTAAAGCTTTGCCTGCCCCCCCACCAGTGAAGTTCCTGGCCTTCCTGCGGAAGCGGATGAACACCAATCCCTCGCGGGGGCCCTACCACTTCCGTGCCCCTAGCCGCATCTTCTGGCGGACAGTGAGAGGTGAGTTTGGGGGACCGGATGCCCCCCCACACCCCGGGGTGCCCCCCTAGAGCCCCCTGACCCCTCCCGTGCTCCTCCCAGGGATGCTGCCCCACAAGACAAAGCGAGGCCAGGCAGCGCTGGAGAGGCTGAAGGTGTTTGATGGAATCCCCCCGCCCTATGACAAGGTGAGGGGACCCCCAAATCCCCCCAGGACCCCCCCCCCAGCGCCATGGGACGCCCCAAATCTGCCGCCCTGTGTCAATGATGCACTTTTACCTACATTGTTCGATGATCCTTGAGAGAAACTTTGATACTGAGACGCTGGGGCTGCCCCAACCCTCCCCTTGTCCTCCCTCAAACCCCTCTTTGTCCCCCCCTTGTCACCCCCCAAATCCGGCCCCCCCCTCATTGATGCTCTCTGTCTGGCAGCGGAAGCGCATGGTGGTCCCAGCTGCTCTCAAGATCATCCGCCTGAAGCCCACCCGCAAGGTAAGGTGTGGGGGGGTTCGGGGGGGCTCCCCCAGCACCGGGGTCCCCCCCTGACCCCCTGTGCCCCCGCCCCCCAGTTCGCTTTCCTGGGCCGGCTGGCGCATGAGGTGGGCTGGAAGTACCAGGCAGTGACGGCGGCGCTGGAGGAGAAGAGAAAAGAGAAGGCGAAGCTACGCTACAACAAGAAAAAGAAACTGATGGTGAGAGAGGGATCCCCAAAAACGGGAGGGGGGCTTGAAACCACCACTCATGTGGGCATCCTGGAAACCACTGCAGGGGGCTCAGCACTGCCGGGGAGGGCTCCCTATAACAGGACTGTGGGCGGGGTGCCCTGGCTGCGCACCCCTCCACAGGGGCGCTGGGCACCCCCTTAATGCTTCCCCCCGCTCCATTTCAGAGCCTGCGGCGCCAGGCCGAGCGCAACGTGGAGGGGAAGACGGCGCCGTTCACGGCCGTGCTGCGCCAGCACGGGCTGCTGCTCTGAATAAAAGGGCGCGGCGGTAGTTCTGTACTGGGGGTACTGGTCTGTACTGAGGGGCCTAGCGTGCGCTTGGCAGGGAGGCAGTAAGGAAAACGCAGCCTGGCGGGGTTTAGGTCTTTATTGTATTTTGAGGCATGGGGCCGAGGGTTCACGCCGTGAGGCTGAGGGTTCACGCCGTGGGGCTGGGGGCTCCTGGCGAGCCCCCCCCTGGCCCCACAGCCCCCACCTGCCGCCGCGCCTCATCCAGCAGCCGGGCGATGAGCTCACTCTCAGCCAGCGGCATCACGGGGCTCTCGGTCAGACCTGGGGGGCAGAACAGGGGTGAGGGTCAGGGCAACCCTGGTGTCTGGGCCCCCCCACCCCCTGGGGGTCCCCCACTCACCCTGCAGCAGGCACTCCCGGACATGCTGGGCCTCGTAGCGCAGGCCAGTGCCATGGGGGAAGTTGAGGGGCTGGGAGGGGGGGGGCAGGGGGAAGAGCTCCCGCCGGCCCCCCACCACCAGCTCCGTTGGGCAGTTCATGTGGCTGGGGAACTGGGGGGGGAGGGGGAGCACATCAGGGACCTGGGGGGGCACGGCCTCCCTGCATGTGCCCCCCAAGTCGGAGACCCAGGCATCTGGGGCCCCCCAGTCAGGGCTGCTAAGCCCCAGCCAGCAGACCTAGCTGTTTTGACACTTTTCCCCCACCATGGCGCTCCCCAGGACCCCTGCTCACCCTCCTCAGGGGACTTGGGCATCCGCGCTTGCCTCCCACCCACCCAGGATATTCCCCACAATCCTTCCCCTACTGCCCCCCACCCATGACCCCCACTTTCCTAGGTGTCTGGACACCCCCCCCCAATCCGTGGTGCTCCCCAGGACACCCCCCCACCTCCCACTGGGACCCGGCATCCAGGCCTTCCTCCCCCAACCATGGTGACCCCCACCCACCCCCAAGACACCCCCCTTTCCCTGGGGGACCTGGTCCCACCTCGGCCCATGCTTGGGTGCCCCCCAGGGCAGCCCCCCCCGGCAGCTCAGCCGCCATGGAGCAGGTCAGCACAGCCTGGCGGTTCCCCTCGTAGTCCAGCGTCATCGTCACTGTCTCGTCCACCCCTGCGCCCCACAGCTGTGGGGCACTGGGACCCCCAGATCCCCCCCCGGGGCCCCCCAACCCCCACAGCTGCCCCCAAACCCCCTCAGGGACCCAGCAGCCCCCTCCCCTCAGAGTCCCTGCGGGGGAGCCCCTCCAGCTCCCTTGTTGCCCCCCCCAGTGCCCCCCACTGGATCCCTACAGCCCCCATTCCTATTGCCCCCCAAGGTACCCCATTGCCCCCCCTTCCCCTCCAGTGCCCTCCCAGTATACACCATTCTCCCCCACCCTCTCTCCCCCCCACTGTACCTCATTGCCTGTCTTCCCCCCAGTGCTCCCCAATGTACCCCAGTGCCCCCCAGTGTACACCATTCTCCCCATCCTCCCCCCCCATTGTACTACTATTGCCCCCCTTCCCCCCCCAGTGTACCCCACTGCCCCCCCCAGCCCCCCATCCCTTACCGGAGGGGTGGAGGCAGCCGTGGGCCCTGAGGCTGCAGGGTGCCCCCCCCATCAGGGCGGTGGCCATCTGCAGCCCGTAGCCCCCCAGGTCAAGCAGGGCCCCCCCGGCCAGGCCGGGCTCCCGCACCCGCTCCACGTCCCCCAGGGTGAAGGCCAGGGCCCCCCGCAGCACCCGGGGCTCCCCCAGGGCCCCCCCGGCCACCAGCGCCTGCAGCCGCTCCCAGGCCGGGAAGAAGCGGGTCCAGAAACCCTGGGGGAGCGGGGCCATCGGTGGGGGGATTGGGAACGTGCGGGCAGTAGGAATGGGAATAGGGTTATCGGGATAGGAGGGACTGGAAGTGGAGACGGGGTTATGGGTGTTGGAGAAGAGGGACTGGGAGGGGGGTGATGGGGCACTGGGAATGGGGACAGTTACGGGTGGTGGGAGTAGGGGGGGCTGGGAGCACTGGGAACAGGGGCAGGACTGGGACTGGGGGGGCACTGGGAGCCCTGGGAATAGGGACAATTATGGGCAGTGGGATGGGGGGGTCACTGGGGGCAGGACTGGGACTGGGGGGGGCTCTGGGAGTGGGATGGGCTGTCACCGGGAGCAGGACTGGGGGGCACTGGGAGCCCTGGGAATGGGGACAGTTAGGGGTGGTAGGAATAGGGGGGAGTGGGAGCAAGATGGGGGGGTCACTGGGGGCAGGACTGGGACCGGGAGTAGTGGGAGCGGAGTGGGAGTCCTTGGGAGCAGGGTGCGGGGCACTGGGAGTACTGGGAGCAGGATGGGCTGTCGCCAGGAGCAGGGCTGGGGCTGGGGGGGGGGCACTGGGGACCCCACCTCCATCAGGAAGACCCCCCGGGCGCGGGCGGCCGCCACGAGCTCCCGGACCTGGTGGGCGCCGACGGCCATCGGCTTCTCCAGCAGCACGGCCTTGCCGGCGGCCAGGAAGAGCCGCCCGGCCGGCAGGTGCTGGGGGTTCACTGTGCCCACGTACACCACCTCTGGGGGGGGCGGGGGGGGTCCGGGTCAGCCCAGCACCTGCGGGGACCCCTGCGTCCCCCTCGGTGCCCCCCCCCCCGGGGACCCAGGTGTCGGGGTGGGACCAGCCCCACCACCACCTCGGGGTGTGTGGGGGGGTGACACCCAGCTGTCCGTGTCACCAACCCCTCCCTCAGCGCCTCGGGGGACCGCGGTGCCCTGGTCGCCCCCCCACCCCGCCGGGGGTCTCACCCACGTCCGGGTCGTCCGCCAGCTCCCGGTAGGAGCCGTAGGCCCGGGGCAGCCCGTGGCGCTGTGCGAAGGCCTGGGCACGCAGCAGGTCCCGGGCGGCCACCGCCACCGCCTGGGGGGGGGGGGGGACGGGTGGGGGTCAGGGGGGGGACCCCAACGTCCGGGAGCCCCCCCCCCCCCAGGGGACCCCGGTGTCCGGGCGCACCATGTGCTCCTCGGGGGGGAGGGTCTTCAGGGCCACCAAGAAGTCGTGGCAGATCCGTCCGGCCGAGCAGATGCCCCAGCGGGTGGGGCCAGGGGGGGGCGACCCCGGGGGGGGGCTCGGGGGACACCCCGGTGTCCGGGCGATGCTGCGGCTCCGTTGACGCCGGCTCCATGTCTGCACCCGCCCAGGCACGGTGCTGGGGGGTGATGGAGCCCCGCCTGCCCCACCCCCATCCATGGGCGGCCCCCCCCGCCCTTCCCCCACCCACGCAAAGACGCGGTGCTGTGGGGTGGGGTGAAGGGTGGGGGGGTTGGGTGGGGTCAGAGGTTGAGGGGGGGAGGGGGGCACTTGGCAGAGGTGAGGGGCTGCCCCTGGAGGTTGGGGGGGGGTGACCTGACCTCCGACCTGCACCTGCTCCTCACCTCTGACCCCAGACCTGCGACCCCTCTGTCTGGGAGGGTGGGGAAAGGGGCAGCACTGGGGGGGACCCAGGTGTGTGTGGGTGGGGGGATTGGGGGGGGGCACACAGCCAGGGATCCAGGTCACACCCAAGCCCCCAGGGGACCCAGGTGTCCGGGGGGGTGGGGGGTGCAGCGGGGGCAGGTGTCGGGGCCTCGCCCGTGCCCCGGGGGGGGGGGGGGCAGGTGTCGGGGGGGGGGGGAAGGACCGAGGCGTCCGGGTGCTGCCATTCATCGGATTTAGGAGGGAGGGGCCCCCGCCCACGCACGTGCCAGGCCCCGCCCGGTCACGGGGCAGAGGTAGTCAGAGGCAACGGGGGCGGGGCCGTGGCTAGCATGACTTTTAAGGGCGGGGCCCCACACCAAGAGGAGGGCGGGGAAAACGGCTTTTATTGACGTTGCCCGGCAACGGCGGCGGAGGCGTTCCCCACCCCACCCGCCGCCTCGCTCCGCCCCCTTCCGCCGAGAGGGGCGTGGTCTCGGGGGGCGGGCCGGCGGGGGCACTCGCCATTGGCCGCGGGGTCGTGGCCGAGCGGCGGGCAGGAGAGCGGCTCCCATTGGCGGGCGGCGGGGGCGGGGTGGTGCGGCGCGCTCTCATTGGCCGCGAGCGGGGGCGGGGCGGGGGCCGTGAAACGATGGCGGCGGCGCTGCGGTCCCGGTGCCGGGGCGGCGGAGCGGTGAGTGGGGGGCGCTTCCGGGGGGTGGGAACTGCTTCCGGGGCGGGGCCCCCCGGGCCCTCCCGAGTCCTCCCAGTCCCTACCGGACCCCCCCCCGCTGGGTCCTCCCAGCCCTTACTGGAGCCCTCCCCCTGTCCTCCCAGTGACCCCCAGCCCTCACCGGAGGACCCCACAGTCCTCCCAGTGCCCTCCCAGGCCCTTACTGGAGCCCCACCCGGCCTCCCAGTTCCCCCAGCCATTACTGGAGCCCATCCCGGACCTCCCAGTGCCCTCCTCAGTCCTTCCAGTCCCTACTGGGTCCCCCCCCCGGTCCTCCCAGTGCCGCCCAGCCCTCACTGGAGCCCCTCGTGGTCCTCCCAGTGTCCCCCAGCCCTCACTGGAGCACCCCCCGGTCCTCCCAGTGCCCCCCAGCCCTCACTGGGGCCCCCCCGGTCCTCACTGGGGCCCCCCCGGTCCTCCCAGCGTCCCCCAGCCCTCACTGGAGCACCCCCCTGGTCCTCCCAGTGTCCCCCAGCCCTCACTGGGGCCCCCCCGGTCCTCACTGGGGCCCCCCCGGTCCTCCCAGTGTCCCCCCAGCCCTCACTGGAGCCCCTCGCGTTCCTCCCAGTGCCGCCCAGCCCTCACTGGAGCCCCTCGTGGTCCTCCCAGTGCCCCCCATCCCTCACTGGAGCCCCTCGCGGTCCTCCAGTGTCCCCCAGCCCTCACTGGAGCACCCCCCTGGTCCTCCCAGTGTCCCCCAGCCCTCACTGGGGCCCCCCCTGGTCCTCCCAGTGCCCCCCATCCCTCACTGGAGCCCCTCGCGGTCCTCCCAGTGCCTCCCAGCCCTCACTGGAGCCCCTTGCGTTCCTCCCAGTGCCCCCCAGCCCTCACTGGAGCCCCTTCCAGTCCTTCCAGTGCCCCCCTGGTCCTCCCAGTTACCCTCCCAGTCCTCTCCAGGCCCCCTTCTCTCCACAGGCCCCACGGGGGATGCAGGCGTCCGGGTGGCTCCCCCGCTCTGACGCCGATGGCGGAGGTGGGGGGCAAAGTCCAGGGTGGGGGGGCGGGGACCCAGGCATCCAGGTCCCCTCTCCCCGCCCACTCCCATGACACCCTCCCCTGTTACTGGTCCCAGACTGGGATGAACTGGGGCGGGGGGCAGGGCCCGCATGCCTGGGTCCCCCTCTGACCCCCCCAACCACCCCCCCAGCTCGTCGTCACCCTCCTGGGACCCCGGCGAGGCTACAACCACGTCTTCAGGGTAAGCTAGACGCCTGGGTCTTCCCGGGGTGGGGACACCCCAGACCCCCTGAACACCGGCAGACCCCCAGCTCCCCCTGAACCCCCCCCCACCCCAGATGCCTGGGTCCCCCTGAACCCCTGCAGACCCCCAGGGCCCCCTGAACCCCCCCTGCCCCAGATGCTGGGGTCCCCCTGAGCCCCCCGCGGGGGTCCGCAGGCGTCAGACCTGGAGGTGGAGCGGAGCCGCAGCCCCAAGGCGAAGCCGGACCCCCAGGAGCTGGTTTTCGGGCGGATCTTCACCGACCACATGCTGACCATCGAGTGGACCCAGGCGTCTGGCTGGGGCCGCCCTCACATACGCCCCTTCCAGGACCTGCGCCTGCACCCCGCTTCCTCCGCCCTGCACTATGCCGTCGAGGTCAGTGGGACCCCCCTGCGACACCCCCCCCCCCCACACACACACCCCTGTGACAACCCCCTCTCCGTGTCCCTTCCCTGACCTCTGACCCTTCCATGATCTTTGACACCACGCCTCTCCACAGCTCTTCGAGGGCATGAAGGCCTTCCGAGGCGCCGACGACAAAATCCGGCTTTTTCGCCCCGAACTGAACATGGAACGGATGGAGCGCTCGGCCGAGAGGGTCTGCCTGCCCGTGAGTTGGAGGCGGGGGGGCCTGGATGCCTGGACCCCCTGTGGTGAGGTGGGGGGGGGGGTCACCCGCCTGGGTCCCTGGGGTGGGGGGGGTCACCCACTGGTGTCTGCAGGCATTCGACCGAGCAGAGCTGCTAGAGTGCATCCGGGCGCTGCTGCGGCTGGAGCAGGAGTGGGTGCCCCGCTCTGACTCCGCCAGCCTCTACATCCGCCCCACCTTCGTCGGCACTGAGGTGGGGGGGACGTGGAGAGATATGGGGGTCTGGGGTGGGTTATGGGGGGGTGGGGAGTTGTCCCTGGGGGAATTACAGGGGTCTCGGGGGTCTTGGGAGCGTCTCTGGGGGTGTTATAGGTGCCCTGGGGGATTATCGGACCCCCTGGGGGGGGGGTTATGGGGGTCCTGGGGAGGGCTATGGGTGCCCTTAGGAGGTTGTGGGGTACCCTGGGGGTTCACAGGGGACCTAGGGGTGTCCTTGGGGGGGGGGGGAGGGCGCCTGCGGGGTTATGGGGGTTTCTGTTGGATTTCAGGGTCCTGGGGATGTCTCTGAGGGGGTTATAGGGTGCCCTGGGCGGGGTATAGGGGTCCTGGGGGGCAGTCCCCGGAGGGGTTTTGGAGGGGGTGTCTCTCTGTGGGATCACAGGGTCCTGGGGGGGGTTGTGGCATCCTGGGGATCTCTGGGGAGGACTCATGGGGTTGGGGGGACTCCAAGGCCTTTGGGGAGTCCTGGGGGGGGTGCTGGGGTTCCCAGGGGGGCTACGGGGTGCCCTGGGGAGGCGGTGGGCTATAAGGTGCTGACTCCCTCATCAGCCCCTCACTGGGGGTGGCCCCCCCCTGGGCGGGCGCTGCTCTTTGTCATCCTCTGCCCCGTGGGACCCTACTTCCCCGGGGGCCACTTCAGCCCCGTGGGGCTCCTGGCTGACCCCTCCTACACCCGCGCCTGGCCTGGGGGTGCCGGCCACTGCAAACTGGGGGGGTGAGTGGGCACTGGTGGGACTGGGGGGGGGGGGTGCCAAGGGTCCAGGAGGGGGTCCCTGGCATGGGGGGGGGGACCTGGGCGGCTGGGGCAGGACCCAGGCAGATAGAAGACTCAGGTGACAGGGGTGGGGACCCAGGTGTTTGGGGGGGGCCCAGATGTTTGGGGGGGGCAGATGTTCAGAGGGCAGATCTGGGTATTTGCGGGGGGGGGATGTGGGTACCTGGGGAGACCCAGTTGTTTGGGGGGGACCCCAAGCATTGGGGTGGCCCCAGGCACACGGGGCAGCAGCGGGGGGAAATCGGTGGGTGGGCGCAGGGTCCCGGCTGCCCATGTGCCCCCCCCGCCAGGAACTACGGCCCCACCATCGCGCTGCAGCGGACGGCGCAGGCCCAGGGCTGCCAGCAGGTGCTGTGGCTGCACGGCCTGAGCGGCTCCTGACTGAGGTCGGCACCATGAACCTCTTTGTCTTCTGGCACCGCGAGGATGGAGGTACGGGGGTACGCGGTGGGGGGGGCATGGGAGGGATGGTACTCACCCTCTGCTCTGTCACCAACCCCCCCCCCCCCCCCGCCAGAGCTGGAGCTGGTGACCCCCCCCCCTGGATGGGCTGATCCTGCCTGGGGTGACAGAGTCTGCTGGAGCTGGCACGGGAGTGGGTACGGGGGGGGGGGGGACATGGGGGGGGGATGGGAGGGAGGGAGGGGGAGGAGATGGGGGAGACAGAGGGTAACAGGAGGAAGGGGGGATATGGGGAGAGGGGGGGTATGGGGGGCTAGGAGGGAAGGGAGGACATGGGGGGGTGATGATGTGGGGAATGGGGAGCAGGGGGGGACAATGGGGGCTGCTGGGGTATTGGGAAGGGGGAGATGGGGCACGAACAGGGACATGGAGGGGGGCCACATGGGGGGAGCTGACCCAGAGTGGGAATGGCAGCATGGGAGGGGATGAGGTGTCCCCATGTCCCCCGCCCCAAGTCCAGGGGCAGTGAGGGGGGCACAGGGCCCCCCCCCCACTAACCCCCCGTCCCATGCAGGGGGAGTTCGGGGTGCGTGAGGGGCCCCTCCCATGGAGACCGTCCTGAGGGCGCTGGCCCAGGGGCGCCTGCGGGAGATGTTCGGGTCGGGGACGGCCTGCGTGGTGTGTCCCGTGGGGGGCATCCTCTACGGGGGAAAGGTATGGGGGGGTGCAGAGGGCTGGGGGGGGTGGGGAGACAGGGACCCCATATACCTACAGGATATGTCCTAGGGAGGGGCTATGGGGGTACATGGTGCTCTGGGGGGGCTGTGGGTGATGGGGACCCCAATACCTGTGTGGGGTGTCCTGGGGGGGTGGGGGGGATGGACAGAGGGGTACCAGGCACGGCTGTGGGTGGGCAATGAGGGGTATGGGGGGGGGGGCAGCTCTGGGGCACGACTTGGGTGGGGGAGGAGATGTGGGGGGGCCCTGGTGGGGGGGTCTTGGGGGCCTGTTCCCCTCTGTGACCTGGCCCCCCCCAGTGGCACACCATCCCCACGATGGAGCACGGCCCTGAGCTGGCACAGCGATTCCTGCGGGTCCTGAGCGACATCCAGGTGGTGGACAATGGAGGGGGGAGGGACATGGCGGGGGGGGGGGCAGGGAGTCCGGGGGAGGTCCACCCCCCCCATGACCCCCTGCCCCCCCCTCCCCCGCAGTATGGCCGTGTCCCCAGCAAGTGGGCCCAGCCCCTGTGACCCCGGAGCGGGGCTGAGCCCCCCCACGGCGCCGGACACCCTGGGGGGTTCTGCCTCTCTCCCAAAATACCCGGGGGGGGGGGGGGGGCAAATACACCCCCCCCCCCCCCCCCCCCCCCCCCCCCCCCCCCCCCCCCCCACAAAGCACACCAAATACTTGAGGGTGAGGGGGCAGATAACTCCTCCTGTACCCCTCTGAGGGGGGGATTTGCCCCCACCCTCCAACACTCCAGCCCCCTCTGGGTATTTGCCCCCCCCCCCCCCCCCCCCCAACACCAAATACCCTGGGGCGGGGGGCAGACTCCCCCCAAACACTCCAGCCCCTCCCCCCCCCCCGGGTACCTGCCCTTGCCACCCCCCAGCTCAGGCCCCCCAGCCCCCCTGTGCAATACTCTGAGCTGCACCCCCACTCCCCCCCCCCCCCACCGGGGGGGGCTCCAGCTGCAAAGGCTTCTGGGTACAACCCCCCCGCAGTGCCTTCTGGGTACCCCCAGCCTCGTGCCAAGGGCTTCTGGGTCATCCACCCCACCCCAGGGCATTGTGGAAAATCCCACTTGCTGCCTGGGGGGGTGTGCAAAGGATGCTGGGAAACATGCTGGTGCTTGCAAAGCCTTATGGGTACCTTCCCCAGCCGGGACCCCCCCCAAAGTGAAAGGTCAAAGGTCAGTAGGTCAATGGGGGTCGTTAATAAACGAGATGGAACAAAATGAGTGGCTCCGGCTCTTGGCAAGGGGATTCAGACTGCTGGGGTAAGGGGGGGTCCCCACCCCGGGCGATGCTCCATCACTCCGCAGTCACTCAGTAATGCTGGGGGGGATTTATTGGGAAGGGGATAACGGTGCTGGGTGCGGTGCTGGTGGTGCCGATGGTGCCGGGGTCCCTGTGGGGGTCCGGAGGAGGCGGCTGTGCCTGCAGGAGATGAAGAGGAGCTGGGGGAGGGGAGGAGGGGCGGAGACGGGCCCGGTGGGGGGAGGGGGTTGGGAGGGTCCCCATTTTGGGGGGTGGGGTCCCCATGTCTCACCTTCAGGCTGTGGCCCCCCCAGGTGCCTCGAACTTCTTCTTGCGCCCCTCCATCCCGCTCAGCGCGTCCACGTTCTTCCGCCAGTCGCCGACCTCCCGGCTCTCCTGCCCCGCCCGCCACATCACAGACACGCCCGCCGCACCCAGGACACACCCCCACAGCCATGCCCTTCACCCCAGGGGCACACCCTGCATGGCCACACCCCCACCCCATCTGCCCCGCCTCCTCCCAGCTGCACCCATGGTGGTTGGACACCCCAGTGTCCCCCCCATGACCTTGGTGTCCTGCCATGACCCCATCTCCCCCAAAATGTCCCCCACACCCACCTCCCCCCCCCAGCGTCACCCACCTTCTCGGCGTCGTCCTTGCGCACTTGCCGCAGCCCCGCCCGCAGGTCGGTGCCCACCCGGTGCTTGGCCCCCAGCAGCGCCGCCATCATGGCGTCGGCCGACAGCCGCACGCGCCGCAGCGCCGGCCGCACGAAGCGGCCCCCGGCCACCCGCCGGCGCAGCTCCTCCATCTGGGGACGTTTGGGGAGGGGGGGACATGGAGTCACCTGCTGTGGGGGGTGCCCTCGGGGACATGGGGGGGGGGGGGGCCGGCCACGGGTGTCCCCCACCTCGGCCACGTTCTTGCTGACGCGGGTGCCCCATGTCATAGCGCTCCTCGTCCACACGCCCCACGCGGGCGTGCAGCTCCCGGCACAGCTCCTGGGGGGGGGGGGCGGGGGAGGCATGGTCTGCACCCAAGACACCCCCCCCCCCCATGCATTGCCCCGCACCCAAGACCCCCCCCATGTGTCGTTGTGTGTGTCCCCCCCATTTGTCAACCCCCCCATGTGTTGTCGTGTCCCCCCCCATTTTGTCGACCCCCCCCCCATGTGTCATCCTGCCAGGCCCCACTGTTCCCCCACCAGTCCCCTTGGTGTGTCTGCCCCCCCCCCCCCCCATGCCCCTGTGTGTGTGTCCCCCATTCCCTGTGTGCACGTGTGTCCCCAGCCAGGGCAACCCCCCCCCCCGTGTCCCACATATGCCCCCCCCCCACATCCCCCCACCTGGAGCTGGGGGAGGCTGAGCCCCTCAAGCGCAAGGGGGGGGGCAGATCTCCCCCAGGTGCCGCAGCTTCTCCCCCGCTCGCTCCTGTTCCTCCCGCTCCAGCTCCCGCTTTGCCCTCTGCAGCAGCAACGTCTGGGGCGGGGGGGGGGTGGTCTCAGCAGGGACCCCAGTGTCCGGCACACCCCACCCCCCCCCCAGGACAGGGGAGCCCCCCACTCCAACCCCTCACCTTCAGCTGGAGCTTTCGGGATGCCGAGATCTTGGATTTCCTCTGTGGGGCGGGGGGGGGGGAGGGGGGGTGTCAGTGGGGACAGGGCTGCGGGGACCCTGGGTCCCCCCATCCCCGCGTGTGTTTGTGTCCCCCTCCGTGTCCCCACCTTGGCGTGGGGCTCCACGGCATAGGCCCGGTAGTTGGCCGAGGATTTGCGGCGCAGGGGGGGCGGCTGCGGCTGCGGGGGGGGCGCGGGGGCCCCCGGCTCCTCCTCCTCCTCCTCCTCCTCCTCGGGGTGCTGCGCCGGGGGGGGGAGTCAGTGGGGGAAGGGCAAGGGGGGCCCCCAACCGGGGGCAGGGGCAGGCAACAACCTACCGGGACGTCCTCCCTGGGAGGGGGGGAGACAGAAACGTCAGAAACCCCCGACCCCGCTGAGCATGGGACACCCCCCCCCTCCACTCCCCCCCCAGACCCATGCGGTCCGGCCCCACTCACTCCTCGGCCATGCTGCTCGTCCCGGTGCTGGAAGACAGGAGCGGGATGGGAGGGTCCGGGGCACGAGTGGGGGCCCCCCTCTCCAGACCCGGCACTGCCCCTATATGGCGCCGGCAGCTCCGGCGCCGATAAGGGGGGCTAAATATAGCCCTTATCAACACACACACACCCCCCCCCCCCCGCCGGGGACCCAGGCGTCCAGGCAGCCCAGCCTCCCCCCACCAAGGGCACCCAGGACCCAGCCCCAGAGACCCCCCCAGGGGACCCAGGCATCCGGGGACCCCCCCCCCTCCCGGCCCAAAGACCCCTCCCTCCCCCCCCCTCCCCACGGGACCCAGGCGTCCGGGAACCCCCCCATCCCCTCCGGGGACACTGGCGTCCGGGGACCCCTCCCTGCCCCGGGGAGCCCCCCCTTTTTTGCCCCCCCAAGTGACCCGGGGGACCCTCTCCCGCCCTGACCCGAGAGGCCCCAGGCTTCCCGGCAGCCCCTGCCCGGTGATGACCTCCCCGACCCCGATTCCCCCCGCCCCAAAAGGGGACCCGGGGACCCCCCCCCGCCCCCGTCACCTGGCGGAGCCGGAGCCGGAGCCGAGAGATCGCGGCGGCGGCGGAGGCTTATGAATGGGCGGGGGCGGGGCCTCGTGGACGGGGCGGAGCCTCGGGGCCATCCTGGAGCCCCCCCAAAGGGAGGCGGTCGGGGGGGCTCCAGGAGGTGCTGGGGAGCCGAGGGGGGTTTGGGGGTCCCGGCAGCCGCCCGGGGGGGGGGGGTCGGGAGGGGGGGGGGGGGGCGATTTGGGGGTGTCAGGGCTGGGGGGGGCCGTCGGAAGCGGGCGCAGGCCGGGGGCTCCCCGGGGCCCCCCCAGGGCTCGAAGCCGCTCGCCCGGGCCAGAGCCGCCGCCTGCGCCCGGAAAGCGTCGAGCTGGGGCTGCCGCAGGGTGGACACGAACCTGGGGGGGGGGTGTCAGTGGTCATGACCCTGGGGGGCAACATTGGGGACCTGGGGTCAGGGGGAGATGCGGGGGGGGGGTCCCGGGGGTTCCCGGTACGTACGTGGGCAGCTCCACCAGGAGGGTGGCCCCGGGGGCCGCCAGTTGCCCCAGCTCGGGGGTCAGCTCCTGCAGCGACCTGGGGGGGGCGGGGGGGGGGGCTGAGGGACCCAGGCGTCCGGGCTGCCCTCCCCCGGGAACCCCGCTACCTCCTCGGGCCCCCCCCAGACCCCCCCTTCTCTGACCCCTTTGCCCCCCACCTCCAGCCCAGCAGCAGCAGCCGGCAGTGCCCCCCCCAGGCGGGCGCGGGGGGGGGGGGCGGCTGGCGCTGCCCAGCGGCAGGAACCGGACCCGGACCGGGAGCGACACCAGGGGCCCTGCGGGAACGGTGGGGGGGTCAGGGGGGGCTGCGACGGGGGGGTCGGGGGGGGGCTGCGGTAACAGGACCGAGTGGGGGGGGGTCGAACCCGACCAGGGGGCGCTCACCCAGGGGGCTGGTGTCGTCGCAGGGGAGGTCCTGGTCCTCGAGGAGATCGCCGTCGGCGGGGGGGTCCCCGGTCCCCGGGGGGGTCCTCGGGGGGGGGTCCCGGTGAGCAGCTCGTGCAGCATCATCGTGACGTTGGCCAGCGAGATCTCGGTGGCTGTCTGCAGGCGGGGGGTGGGCACCGTGGGTCCCCCAGGATCCCCCCACCGCCCCCCCCCCACCTGACCCCCCCCTCACCTTCCCGGGGCTCCGCAACTGGTCGGTGGCGAGGCCGAAGACAAGGAAGGGTCCGGTCACGATGTCCCCCCAGTACCCGAGGTCCGGCCCCGGCTGCCCGTCCTGGAGGGGGAGGCGGGGGGGGGGGAGGTATGTGTGTCAGTGACCCCGGGCCCCCCCGACCGCCCCCCCCCCCCCCGGCCTCCCGGCCCCACTCACGGCGCGGGGGCAGGCGGCCGCTCTGCAGGGTGGGGTTGGGGACGTCGCCCCCCCCCGCGGGACGAAGGCGACGCCGCTGTCGCGCCAGCGCCCGAACTCGGCCGGGGAGACGGTGGTGGCCTGGGGGGGGTGGAGGGGGGGGCATGGACCCACGGGCACTCCCACTCGGTGCCCCCCGGTCGCCCTCCGGACCCCCCCAGGGCCCTCCCCGAACCCCTGGTGTGTGTCCCCCGCAACCTCGTCCCCCCCCCATACTCTCCGGTGTTGCCCCTGTACCCCAGAGCACCCCCCCGGCTACCCCCCCAGTACCCCCCAGTCCCCCCCCGTACCTCCCATATCCCCCCGGTACCCCCCCCTTACCCCCCAGTCCCCCCTCGTTCCTCCCCGGAGATACAGCCCCCGGTACCCCCACCCATTACCCCCGGGGGTGCAGCCCCCGGTCCCGTCCCCCCCCGGTATCTCCCGTACCCCCTCGGTGTCCCCCCCCCGTTACCCCCCGGGGGTGCAGCCCCATCCGCAGCTCCCAGTCCGCCACCGCTGCTCTCGCCTCGTATCTCGTCCCGAGCCGCCGCCGCAGCCGCCAGTCCCACCCCCGGGACTCCGGTACCGGCCCCTGTTGCTCCCAGCGCCGCAGCACGGTCTCCAGCGCGTCCCGCTCCCGGCACTGCCGGCGGCGGCTCCCGGTATAGCACCGGCACCGGCAGCCCCTCTCCCGCCCCCGGACCCGGTACCGGGTCCCCCCCCCGAGATCCCCGGTACCGGGAACAGATACCCTCCGGGAACCCCCGTCCCGGTTGCCCCCCCGCCCCCGGTACCGGACAGCCCCGGTACAGCCCCAGGATCCCCCCCCTCGGGGCTCTGACCTTCATCAGCCCCAGGTCGGCGGGCCCCTCCCGGTACCGGTCCCCGGTGACCCAGCGGCGCAGGCGGCCGGCGGCCCCGCTCAGCAGCGCGGCGGTGGCGGCGCGGAGGCGGACGGAGCCCAACAGCTCCAGGAGGGCGGCGGCGCGAGCTGCGGGGGGACAGCGGGGATCGGGGCGGGGCTCCCGGGAGGAGGTGGGGGGGTCCCGGCGGTCCCGCCGTACCTGCCGGTCCGGAGCGTCCCGGGGCTTCGAGCGCCAGGAGGAGGAAGAGAGCTGCCGCGCCACGGCCTCGGGGCGCTGCTCTGCCACGAACAGCTGGGGGGGGGGGCGGGGACCCCCGGTAACACCGGGACACCCCCCCTCCCCCCGGTAACACCCCTCCCCCCCGGGACCTCACCCCACCCCGGAGCGCCGGTAACCCGCCGGGAACCCGGTATCTGCCCCAGGACCGCGACGCCAACCTGCCCGGGGACCCCCGGTAACACCGGGACCTCCCCCCGGTAGCCTCCCCCAGTAACCCCCGCCCGCGATCCCAATCCCCCCGGAGCCCCGGTAACTCCCCGGGACCCCGGTTTCTGCCCCAGAACCGGGGACCCCGCCGCGCCACGAGACCCTCCTGCCCCCCCCCGCCCCCCCCCCCGCCCCGTGGTGCCGTACGGTGATGGTGCGGGGGGGCCCCCGCCGGGTCCGGGCCGCCGTCAGCAGGAGATGCCGCCCCTCCGCCGCGCCCACCAGCAGCACCGCCGCCTCCGCCTCGGGGTCGGGGTCCGGGGGACTGCGGGCAGGCGGTGTCACGGGGGGGGGGGGGGGGCCGGGGGGCACCGGGAAGCAGGGGGAGGGGGGATGCCGGGCTCACGGTGCTGCCGCAGGTCGAGCGCCGGGGACAGCCCCCACCAGCACAGCGGTCCCCAGACCGTCCTCCACGCCAGCCGCCATGGCAGAGCGCTGCCGCCGGTGTGGCCACGCCCCCTTTCGCCGGGTAACGGAGCGCCGCGGGCCAATGGGGATGCGAGAACGGCACCGGGGTCCCGCCCCGCGGCGTCACGCAGAAACGCGGTCTCCACGGCAACGGCCGTTGGCGAGGCCCCGCCCCCAGCAACGGCCCGGCGGGAGGCTCCGCCCCCGACCCAACGCCGGAGAGACCACGCCCCCAGCACGAGACAGGTGCGAGGCCCCACCCCCAGCCAACGCCGAGACCACGCCCCCAGCACGAGGCAGGTGCGAGGCCCCGCCCCCGGCGCTGTCCCCCCTCGGCGGTGCTGACCGGAGCCCGGCCGGTCCCCCCCCGGGGTCCGGGCACAGCCCTGGCCCCTGGACGACGTCAGCACGGCAGCCCCCCCACCAATTTTTAAGACAGAACCTGAAACACATTCAGGAGTGAAACCTTTATTACCCCCCCTGGAGCCAGGGGGCCCAAGGAGGGGCCCCGGGGGGGTCCCAATAGACCGCAGTGTCACCGGTCCATGGTGCTCTCCTCGGGGGGGGTCTCAAAGCAGAGCTGCAGCAGCCGCTCGCAGAACTCCAGCTCCTCCTGCCACACGAGTGGGGGGGTGACTCGGGGTCATGTGCGTGTGTGTGTGCGTGTGTGTGTGTCCCAGCCCCGGGACCCCCCCCGCCATCCCCCCCCACCCCGTACCTGGAACTCCTCGTGGCCCCGCAGCAGCCCGCGCCGTTTCCCGCAGCAGATCCTCCAGCCCCAGGGCGGGGGCCCGGCACTCCTGCACCCCCTCAGGGAAATCTGAGGCCAAACTGGGGGGGGGCAAAGGGGCTGGGAGGGGGGGGCACGACCCCCCCCATCAACCCCTCCCTCCCCAAGACACACAGCCTTCCCAGGGACCCCCAACACCCCACTCCCCCCTCCACCCCACAGGAACCCCAGCCTTGGGGTGCACCCACAGCCCCCCCAGGCCATGCTCATGGGGTCCCAGCTCCCCCCCCCCCGGGGGTCTCACCTGCAGAGCGCTCCCAGCACATGCTCGTGGGCCCCGTCATGCTCCGTCCGCAGCACGGCTGCCAGCTGGGCCACCATCCCCAACCGGCACAGGGGCTCTGGGAGGGGCAAAACGTGGGGGGCTGCGGGGAGGGTCCCAAGGGAGAGCTGGGGGGGCAGGGACCCTCCCTGCAAGGGAGGACTGGGGGAGTCCCAAGGAGCCCCAGAGGGTCCCAGGAGGGATGGGGGTGTGTCCTAGGGGGTCCCCAAAGCAGGGCTGGGGGTGCCCAAGAGGAGCTGGGGTCCTGAGAGGGGGCCCTGGTGCAGGGTTAAGGGCCCTGGGGGTCCCCACAGCAAGGTCAAGGGGTGTCTGGAGCACATCTGGAAAGGTCCCTAGGCTGGGGGGGGGTCCCAGGTCAGTGGTGGGGTCTGGGGGTCCCAGGGTGGGGGTAGGGGGGTGTGTCTCACCACGCAGACGGGGGTGCTCGTGCAGCAGGCAGTGCAGCAGGAAGGCAGCACGGGCACGCAGGGGGGGCTGGGGGCTCTGCAGGGCCCCCCCCCAGCGCCTCCAGCCCCCCGAGGCGCTCGAACTGCTCCAGGCCCTCGGGCTGCGCCCGCACCAGACCTAGGTGGGGGGGAGAAAACACGGGGTCAGACCCTGCACCCCCCCACCCCCAAACCCTTGCCACCCTCAATCCCACAGTCCCCAAATCCCCCCTGCTATCCCCGCCATGTCCCCCACTCCCTTGGTCCCCTGCCCCATCTCTGTGCCCTCCCCCCCCATGCCACGACCCCCCCATTTCTATAACCCCCACCCTAACAGCCCCATTCTCAAATGCCGCTTTGTACCATGTACCCCTATCCCTGCACCCCCCCCATTCCCTCTCTCACTCTCCTATCCCATTAACACCCTGTATGCCCCAACGTCCCCACCCCACCCTGTGCCCCCCCCAACTCACAAGAGATGGCGAAGAGGGCGCAGGGGGGCACGCGGGGGTCGGGGTCCCCTCGCAGGCCCCCCAGCAGGGCGGGGAGGGCCCCCAGGGCCAGCGCCCCGCCCCTGGGCCCCTGGCAAGTTCTGGGCGCAGGCACCCACCACCCGGGCGGCCCCCGCCCGCAGCGGGGCCCAGGAGTGCCCCAGCAGCCCCCACCACCGCCTCCAGCCCCCCCAGGGCACAGAAATCTGGAAGGGAGTAGTGAGAGGGGGTGTCAAGGCCCTCCTGACACCCCCACATCCCTCCCGTACGGCCAGATCTCCCCAGACCCCATCCTATACCCCCACGCCCCCCCAGGGGACCCCAAATGCCCCAGCACCATCCTGCCCCCCCCGAGAGCCCCCCAGCCCCCTCTGTTCCTCCTTCCCAGTACACTGACAGCTCCCCAGGCCACACAACCACTTTAATGTGTCCCCCCAGTCTCCCTCTGCCCACCCCCCCCCCCCCGGGCCCCCAACCACCCTCGTGGGGCCCCTAGCCCTACCCAGGGACCTTTATGGGCCCCTCAGCCCCCTCTGGGCCCCCCCCGGGCCCCCAACCACCCTCGTGGGACCCCCAGCCCCACCCAGGGACCTTTACGGGGCCCTCAGCCCCCCCGACCCAAACCCTCCAGGCTCCCTTGTGCCCCACCTCTCACCGGTAGCATTATCCAGGCTCTCGCACAGGTCTGCCAGCAGCTCCAGGGCCTGCTCGTGGGGCCCCGTCTCCCCCCGGCCCCGCTCAGCTGCCTCCTCCCCGGGGCAGGGCCCCGCCAGCACCCCCAGGCAGCGCCGCAGCTCCTCCTGTGCCCCCCCGGCCCCCCCCAGCGCCTCCGCCACCGCTGCCCGCAGCCACTGCTGCCGCTGCAGGACCAGCCATGGGACATGAGAACCCCCAGGACCCACGGCCCCCCCCCCCCCCGGAGCCTCCAGACCCCTCACTGAACCCCCCCAAGGACCCCCGGGAGTCCCGATGACGCCCCCCAAGCCCGCAGAGCCTCCTCCCCAGGAGTCTCCAGACCCCTCAATGACCCCCACAAGGACCGCCGGGAGGCTCCATGACCCCCTCCGGGCCCGCAGAGCCCCCCCAGGAGCTCCTCCGTCCCCCCCAAGGACACACCGACTCCCCTCCCACAGCAAGCTCCGTGCTCTTCAGTGCCCCCCCCGGACCTCCCAGGACACACCGACCCCCCAGACTCCTCCCTAACCCTCCGTGCCCCTCTTGACCCCTACAGACGCCGGTTCCCCCCCCCATCACCCCGACCCCGGCGTCCACGGACCGACACCCCAGCCCCGCTCACCTCCTCGCCCATGGGCTCCCGCGGCGGGGGCTGGGGCTCCCCGGCTGCCACCGCCATCTCCAGCAGGCCCTGCAACGTGTGGGGGGGCTCCCGCCGGCCCCCCCCGCCTCCCGCCGCCGCCGCCATCGCCCTGCCGCGGCGCAGTCAGCGGCCGAGCCCACACCGGGGCCCTCCCCACAGCCCCCTTCATGGCCCGCGGGGCCTCCCGACCACCACCACCACCGACCACCCCCCCCCCCCCTCCTCACCTTTTACAGCCGCCCGCTCGCCCTGGGCGCCGCCATCTTGCACGGGGGCGGAGCCGGCGCGGCGGAAGAGGCGGGCCCGGCGGGGGGGCGGGGCCCGGGTTTTATTGTTTATCCTAGGCGCCACGCAGAGTTCATTGTCCTCCGGGGCCGCTGAGCGACAGCGCCCTGCACCAATGGGAGAGAGCGGCGGGCACTCTGGGGGAAGCGGAAGGCCAATATGGGCCGGGAAGGGCGGCGGCTGCTAGCCAATGGAGAGCGAGAGGCGGTTGGGAGAGGCGTGACCGGCATCAGTCGCGGCCAATAGCCAGTCAGAAACTCCCCGGCCAATGGGGCGCAGCACGTGCCGCCCAGGCGGGACAGGGCGGCTCAGCCAATAGGCGCTGCGAGCGCCTCAGGCCGAGGGCGGGATGGAAGGCGACTGGCGGCGCTGGCCGCCAATAGGCGCGGTGGAAAGAGGGGCGGACGGCCAATGGAGCTGGAGGAGAGGCGTGCGCGTGCGGCGGCGGGGACGGCGGGAGCGGGACAGCGGCTGCGGTGGCGGGGGAGGCCCGGCCCGGCCCGGCCGGGGCCCCGCTGTAGCCGGTACCGGGGCCGGGCTGCCGGCGCTACGGTAACGGCTGAGCCCGCCGGCGCCGGGCGGGACTCGGGTCCCGGTTCCCCGCCCCGGGTTCTTTGTCTGGGCCCCCCGGGGCGGCGGGGCCGGGCCCCGGTAACCTCCCGGCGGCAGCGGCAGCAGGCGATGGGGTCCCGGCGGGTGACGGCGCGGGAGCTCTGCGAGAACGACGACCTCGCTACCAGCCTGGTGCTGGACTCGGTGCTGGGCTTCCGCACCCACAAGATGGGCGTCAGGTGGGGCCGGGGGGCGGGGGCGGCCCAGGGCTGGGGGGGGAGTGGTGGGGGCGGGGTGGTCCCGGTCCCGGGGTCCCCATGCTGGGGGCTGTCACCGTCCCTGTCCCGGGGGGGGTCCTGGTCCCGGAACGCTTGTCCTGGGGGGGGTTCCCTCTCCTGGGGGTCCCTGTCCTGGGAGGTGTCCCTAGTCCAGCGGGGTTCCTGGGGCGGGGGCTGGTCCTGGGGTCCCTTTCCTAAAGGTGCCTGCTACAGGGGGTCCCCATGCTGGGGGGGTGTCCTGGTCCCGGGGGGGGGTCCCTCTCCAGGGGGTGTGTTCCCCTCTTGGGGTCCTTGTCCTGGGGGGGCTGCTTGGTCCCAGGGTCCCTCTCCTGGGGGGTGTCCCAATCGCAGGGTGCTTGCCTTGGTCGGGGGGGCTGTCCCCTGTTCCTGGGTCTCTGTCCCAGGGGGTGTCACTACCCTGGGGGGGGGTCTCCCCATGCCGGGGTCCTGTCCCAAGGGTGCCCCATCCCAGGCCCTTGCCCAGGGTCCCCAGGGTCCCCCTGTCCCTGGGGGGTCCCTCGGGCTCGTCCCCCCACCCCGCAGCAAGGGCAATGCTGGCGCAGCCCCCTGCCCGCTCTGCGGCGGCAGCACCTCCTGCGCGCGGCCGTCGAGGGCTTCTGCCGGCGGCGGGACCTGGAGGCGGCATGGCGGGCGCTGAGCGGCGCCTGGGCACCCGCCTTCTTCCAGCGGCGTCGCCCGCTCCAGCGTGCCGCCCTCAAGAGCCACGTGAGGGGGGCAAGGGGGCCCCTGTGGGGGGCGCGGTGGGGCCTATGGGGTATGGGGGGGGTGCCTGTGGGGGGCACAGTGGGGGCTATGGGGCAAGAGAGGGTCCCTGTGGGGTGCAGGGGGTCCCTATGGGGGCACAGTGGGGCCTATGGGGTGTGGGGGGCACAATGGGGCCTATGGAGCAAGGGGGGGTCCCTGTGGGGGGGCCTATGGGGCGTGGGAGGGTCCCCGTGGGGGGCCCAAGGGGGTCTGTGGGGCAGGGGGCATCCCCATGGGGGGCACAGTGGGGTCTATAAGGCAGGAGGAACGTGGGGGCCCTCACGGGCGGGCACAGCGGGGTCTCTGGGTTGGGGGGGGCACACCTGGCTCCCCATGTGTCTCAGGGCGGGCTCTGTGGGGCGCAGACAGGGCTGGACGCCTGGGTCCCCCCGCTGTGGGGGGTAGGGGGTGCCCCCCGTCCAACCCCTCCCTTTTGCCCCCCCCGCAGGTGTTCCGGTACCTGCGGATCTTCCTGCCCGAGAGCGGCTTCTCCATCCAGCCCTGCAGCCGCTACTCCCGCGAGACCAACGGGGCACGCGTCGTCTCCACCCGTGCCTGGTGCGGGGCTGGGGGGTGTCCCCGCTCCCCCCAGACCTCCCCCCGATCCCCCCCCAACCTGCGTGTCCCCCCTCAGGCGGAAGCACGAGACGCTGGAGCTGCTGGTGGGCTGCGTGGCCGAGCTGCGGGCACCCGACCAGGCCCTGCTGCGGGCGGGCGAGAACGACTTCAGCGTCATGTACTCCACGCGCCGGCGCTGCGCCCAGCTCTGGCTCGGCCCCGCCGCCTTCATCAACCATGGTGGGTCCCCTGAAACCCAGGAGGGGCACCCCAAAACCGGGGGGGGGGAGGCCAAAACCCAGGGGCTCCCCAAAACCCACAGGGGGTGGGCCAAGACCTTCCTTGGGACCCTTGCTCCTGACCCCGGCCACATCCCAGGGCCCTTGGCTCTGGCTGTTGTCAGCCGGGGGGGGGGCTCTGGAGCCCCCCCAACCCCCCCGGGGGTCCCTGCCACCCCCTAGGCCCCCAAACTCCTCTGTGGGGACCCCCTGTGACCCCCCAAAGTGGTTGGGGGGTCCCCGAGCAGCTGCTGATGGGTATTTTCCCCCCTCAGATTGTCGCCCCAACTGCAAGGTGAGTCTTTTGGGGGGGGCTGGGGCTGGCGTTTTGGGGGTCCCCACAGGTTTGGGGGTGTCATGGGGGGTCCTCACAGGTTTGGGGGTGTCACGGTGGGGGGTCCCCACACACCTGGGGGTGCCACCAGCAGTCCTTCCCTTCCCCAGGTTTGGGGCTTGGGGTGCCTGTGGGTTTGGGTGGGGTGTCCCCGTGGGGGGATGAGGGCACCCTGGGGGGGTGGCATGCAGACAGGGGGTCCCAGCATTTCGGGGCACAGCTGGTGGCGGCGGAGGGGCAGGCGGCGCGGGTGCAGGCGCTGCGGGACATCGCCCCCCGCGACGAGATCACCTGCTTCTACGGGGACGGCTTCTTCGGGGAGAACAATGAGCGCTGCGAGTGCCGCACCTGCGAGAGGTGGGGGGCCCCGAACGTCCCGGGGGGGGGGAATGACACCCCAAAACCTGGGGGGGGTGGGGAAGGACCCTGTCCCTGGGAGGGTGGGGGGGGGTCCCGGACACCTGGGTCCCCGGGAGATGGGGGGGGGGGGGGGGGGGCAGATGTTGTGGTTGCCGGGAGCCTGGGGGGGACAAGGGGTGTCCCAGGCACCTGCCCCACTTGGGGGGGGCACCCATGCCTGGGGGGGCGGTTGGGGGGAGTGGGGAGCCCGCTGACCCCTCCCCCTGCAGACGAGGCGAAGGCGCCTTTCGGCAGCGGGGGAGGGTCAGGCAGACCCCCCCGGCACCCCCCAAGTACGACCTGCGGGAGACGGACGGCCGCCTGCGCCGCGCCACGGGCCGGGGGGGAACGCGGCCACTGCCCCCCCGCCGCCGCCACCGCCCCCCCCGCGGCGCGGCCCCCCCCCTCCCCGCCACGGCCCCCCCAGCCCCACGTCGCCCTCCACGACTGCGTCTCCTGCGGGGGGGGCTGCCGGCTGCGGGGGGAGCCCCGGGTTCGCCTGGGACGCCTGCCCCCCCCCGCGCCCCTGCCGGGCCCCCCCCAGCCCGACCCCAAACTCTCTCTCTATGCCCACGTGCGGCTGAGCCCGGTGGGGGGGCGTGGGGCCCCCCCAAAGGCTTTCGGGGCCCCCCCCCCGCCTGCGCCTGGTGGTGACCCACGGGGCCATCGCCCTCCAGGTGGCCCCCGACGCCTCCGTCTGAGGGGGGGGGGGGACAGGACACCCCCCCACTTGGGGGGCCCGGCCCCACACCTACCTCTGCCCCCCACCCTCCAGCGGCGCCGGACGCCTGGGTCCCCCCTCGCGCTGGGGGGGTGCCCTTGGGGGGGACGAGGGGGTGTCTGTGGTGCTGGGGGGGGGGGAGGGGACACAGGACACAGGGGTTTGTTTTGTACCAAAATAAACGTGATTGGAACAAAACGGTGCCTGTGGGTGAGTGTTGGGGGGTGCCCCCCCCCCCCGCAGCCCCACGTGCCAGGGGTGTGGAGTGACGGTGCCCCCCCCCCCCCCCCGGGGTCCCCAACAAAGGGCAGGAGCCCCGACAGGTGCGGGGGTGGGGGTGACATCAGGGGACGAGAATAGGACCCGGGTGTCCGGCCCCCCCCCCGCCTTTGTCTTCACCCAGAATGGTCCTGGCTGCCGCCCCCCCCCCCCCGGGCACCAGGCATCCAGACCCCCCCCCCCCGCCAAGGCCTGAGCCCCCCTGCCTCCCAAGCAGACCCAGACATCTGCCCCCCCCTGCCCCGTACCAGCCTGAGCCCCCCCCCCCGCCCCCCAAGTGGACCCAGGCGTCCGCCCCCCCCCCACCCCCAACAGCTGCAGGTGTCCGGTGTCGGTGACATTTCGGTGGCATCTCGGGAACAATGGGGGGGGAATTTGGGGGGGTCCCAGCCCGGGGGGGGGGGGGCTGGGGGTGATGTCATGTGGGGGTGGGGCAGCCCCTGATAAAGGGACCCCGGGACTGGGGGGGGGACACACTCCAGCAGAGCCCGAGGGAGGGACCCCACCGGTGGGGGTTGGGGGCGGCTATGGGGGGTCTATGGGGTGATGGGGGGGTCTACAGGGGCTGGGGGGTGATGGGGAGCTGTGGGGCAGGTGGGAGGATGCTGGGGGGCGTGATGGGGGTCTCGGGGCAGGCAGCCCCCCATCCCCTGACCCCCCCGTCCCCCCAGGACCCCCTGACCCGCAGCCATGTCGGAGGCTGAGGAAGAGTACGAGGAGTGAGTGACCCCCACCCTGTGACCTGCTCCCCCGGGTTGGGGCCCCCAGTGCCCCCCACTGGGATGGGCCCCCCCCATACTGGGTGCCCCCCTCACCCCTCTCCTTCCCCCCCCCTAGGGAGCAGCCGGAAGGTGAGTGACCCCAGCACTAACAGAGGCCCAGCCCCGAATTAACACCCAATTAACCCCCCAGTTAATGAGCTATTGGTGACGAGGAATGACCCCCCAAGTGCATTAATTAAGCCACATACATTAATTAAACCAAAATGCATTAATCAAGCCCAAACCACCTTAATGAACCCCCAAAGCATCAATTAAACCCCAAAGCATTAATTAACATCACTAACAAACAGGCCTAGCTGCTAATGAGGGTTGGGGGGGGTCTTGGGGGGCTCTAACAAGTCCTGGGGTCTTAACTGCTGTCTCATTAATGGCTCTGGTTAATTAACATGGGGGATTGGGGGGGGCCTGACCCTGTGTCCCCCCCCCATCTCCCACAGAGGAGGAGCCGGCAGAGGAGGAAGAGGAGGAAGATGGTGAGTGCGGGGGATCCCCCTGAGCCCCCCCTGCCAAACCCATGGGGACCCCCCCAGATGCCTGGGTCCCCAGTGGGGGGGTTACGGGGGCTCCCATAGACTCTGACACTCTGCTCTCTCCTTGCCCCCCCCCAGCGTCAGAGCCCCCCAAACCAACGGAGGAGCCAGGTATGACCCCCCCACCCCTCCCCCCCCGGGACCCCCCAACCCTTCTGCACCGCCAAACCCCCCTGACCCCCCCCCGTTTTTCCCCACCAGAGGAGGAGCGGCCACGGCCCCGGTGAGCGGGGGGGGGGATCTGGGGGGGTCAGGGGGAGTGAGGCAGCCCCACTGCCCCCCCTGACCATCCGCCTGCTGCCCCCTGGACCCCCCAGGCCTGTCGTGCCCCAGCTGGCCCCTCCCAAGATCCCCGAGGGGGAGAGGGTTGACTTCGATGTGAGTGGGGGCCTGGGGGGGGGGGGGGGGTGTCACTGTGGGGCTGGGGGGGAGGTCGCTGTAGGGCTTGGGAGTACTGGGGGGCTTCTCTGGGGGTCGCTGAGGGGTACTATGGGGCTGGGGGGCTGCTATGGGGGTCCCTGGGGGCAGCTGTGGGTCAGGGTGGGGGTCAGTGTCCCCAGGGGTGACCATATCCCCCCCGTGGGTGCCCCCCCAGGACATCCACCGCAAGCGGATGGAGAAGGACCTGCTGGAGCTGCAGACCCTCATCGACGCCCACTTCGAGCAGCGGCGCCGGGAGGAGCACGAGCTGGTGGCCCTGATGGAGCGGATTGTGAGTCCGGGGGGGGTCCGGGGAAGGGTGAACGGCTGTGGAGGTCCAGGGGGGCCCTGTGTGTCCCAGTGGAGGGTCCCCATGGGGGTCTGGGGGTCCCTGTGGATGGCTGTGGTTCATGGTGGCAGTGGGGGTCTGTGGGACCCCCGTGGGTTGGTGTGTGTCCCCCGTGGGTGGCTGTGCGTGGCGGTGTGGGTCGCAGTGGGTTGCCATGGGGCCGTGTGGGTCGCTGTGGGTCCCCACGGGTGACACGGGTGCCCCAGGAACGTCGTCGGGCCGAGCGCAACGAGCAGCTGCGGAGCCGGACGGAGAAGGAGCGGGAGCGGCAGGCGCGGCTGGCGGTGAGCAGGGGAGGGGGGATGGCGGGAAGGAGGACCCCCGTGTCCCCCCCGCCTGTCCCCGTGTCCCCAATGTCCCCCCGTGTCCCCCCCAGGAGGAGAAGCTGCGCAAGGAGGAGGAGGAGGCAAAGAAGCGAGCGGAGGATGACGCCAAGAAGAAGAAAGTGCTGTCCACCATGCCCCACTTCGGGGGGTACCTGGCCAAGGTGGGGGGGCCCAGCCCCACAGCACCCCCCAGCCCCATAGAACACCCGCCGGGGGGACCCCCAGGCACTCCTATGGGGACCCCCTGTGAGGCAGGAGGATGGCCCAGAGCCCCCAGCCTGGGTCAGCCCCACAGGGTGCCCCATAGCCCCCCCCCCCGTCCCCCCAGGCGGAGCAGAAGCGGGGCAAACGCCAGACGGGGCGAGAGATGAAGCTGCGGATCCTGGCCGAGCGCAAGCGGCCCCTCAACATCGAGCACATGAGGGAGGATGAGCTCAGGTGGGGCCCCTCCCCTGCCCCCCCCCGGACCCCCTACCCACCCTTTGACCCCCCCTGACCCTCCCCACCCCCCCAGGGTCAAGGCCAAGGAGCTCCATGACTGGATCCACCAGCTTGAGTCCGAAAAGTTTGACCTGATGGAGAAGCTGCGGCGGCAGAAATACGAGGTGGGGGGGCCAGGACAGCTGGGACCCCCACCCGGGGCGAGGGGGGGGTGTGGGGCCCGGCCGCCGGGGTTCACACTTACCCCTCCACAGATCAACGTTCTGTACAACCGCATCAGCCACGCTCAGAAATTGTAAGGGGGGGGCACTTGGGGGGGGGGGGGGCCTGAAGTATTGGGTGCTGGGGGGGCATTAGGAACGTCGGGGGGGGTATAAGGGGTCCTGGGGGGCATTAGGGGGCTCCTGGGGGGGGTATTTGGGATTGGGGGGGGTCACCAGGAGGGTTGGAGGGGGTATTGGGGGTCCTGGGGGTCGTTTTAGGGTCCTGGGGGTCATCTGGGGTCCTGAGGGAATATTTGGAGTCCGGGGGGGGGGGGGGGGATTAGGGGGTCTGGGGGGGCATTAAGGGGCTCCGGGGGGGTCACTTGGGGTCCTGGGGTGGCATTTGGGGGTCGTGGGGGTATGGGGGGCCCTAGGGGGGGTCACGTGGGGTCCTGAGGGGCGTTTGGGGGGGGTCCTGTGGGAATATTTGAGGTCCGGGGGAGGATTAGGGGGGTCTGGGGAGCATTAAGGGGCTCCGGGGGATGTTTGGGACCCTGAGGGGTTTTAGGGGGGTCCTGGGGGGTGACTTGGGGTCCCGGGGAGACATTTGGGGGCATGGGGGGGGCTCGGGGGGGGTCATTGGGGTCCCGGGGGGTACGGAGGGGGGGGGCGGGGGTCCCTCTCCTGGGGTCCTAGCCCGCTCCTCCCCCCCCCCCCCCGCAGCAAGAAGGTGGTCGGGAAAGGCCGCGTCGGTGGCCGTTGGAAGTGACCCCGCCCCCAATAAACGTCACATCCGGCTTGCGCGTCATTCCGTCCGCCGGGGGAGGGGGGGGCGGGGGTGGGTGGGTCCGCCGCCTTCCCGCCCTGCCCCGCGCCGCCCCGGCACCCCCCGCGCGCCGTTGCCATGGCGCCCCGCCCCCGCGCTTCCGGCGCCGCCCCCTACGGCAGCCGGGCGGGGCCCCGCGGCGGCGGCGGCGGGGGGCGGCGATGGCGGCGGCGGCGGCGCGGGAGCGGCGGCGGGAGCAGCTGCGGCGCTGGGAGGCGGCGGCGGCGGCGGCCCCCCCGCCCCCCCCGGCCCCCCCGGCCCCGCGGGCCCGCGCCGTCCGCTTCGAGCGCGCCGCCGAGTTCCGCGCCGTCTGCGCAGGCGCCGACCTAGCGGAGGCGCGCGCCATGGTGCGGGCGGGGGGGGCGCGCGCTGCTGGGCGGGGCCAACGCCGACGGCATCAGCGCGCTGCACCAGGTGGGAGGGGGCCGGAGGGCGGGGTTAGCCGGGTGAGGGGGCGGGGCCTGCGGCGGGCGGTGGCGGGGAGAGAGGTGCGGGGCGGCCCGGGTGAGTGGGAGGGGCCTGCGGCGGGAGGGTGAAAGGGGGCGGGGCTCGCCGGGGAGGGGAGGGGGAAGGGAGGGGGCGGGGTTTCCTGGGTGAGGGAGTGAGGCCAGCGGATGGGAGAGGGGGCGGGGCCTGCAGGGGGGCGCTGTTACCTGAGTGGGTGGGGCCTGCGGAGGGCAAGTGGGAGGGAGGAAGGGAGGGGGCGGCGTTTTCCCCGTGAGCAGGTGGAGCCTGTGGGGGTTGCCTAGGTGAGTGGGCGGGGCCAGTGGATGGAAGGGGCGGGGGTTGTCTTGGCGAGTGGGCGGGGCCTGCACAGGGTAAGTGGGAGGTAGGCAGGGAGGGGGCGGGGTTTCCTGAGGAGGGGGCGGGGGCTGCAGAGGGAGGGCGGGGCTTGGCAAGGTGCTGGCAGAACTGGGGGGCCCGAGAGGCCTCGGATCGATGCTGGGGGGGGGCACGGGGCTCCCCGGGACACATACACAGACCCCGGGGGTGGGGTGTGTGTGTCCCCGGTGCTGGGGTCCCTGGGGCGGGGGCCCCAGCCCCGTGACCGTCCCCCCCTCCCCGGGGTGTGCCCCCCCCGCCCCAGGCCTGCATCGACGAGAACATGGAGGTGGTGCAGTTCCTGGTGGAGAGCGGGGCCGACGTCAACCAGGCCGACAACGAGGGCTGGACCCCCCTGCACGTGGCCGCCTCCTGCGGCTACCGGCACATCGCCCAGTGAGGAGGGGGGAACGGAATGGAGGGGGGGTGGGGGGTGTCTCTCCACCCCAGTGCCCAGGTGGGCAGGGCTGGACCCCCATGACCCTGACCCCCCTGACCCCTGTGTCGTCCCCCCCCAGGTACCTGCTGGAGCACGGGGCAGACGTGGCGGCGGTGACGAGTGACGGGGAGCTGCCGCTGGAGGTGGCCGAGGACGAGGGGCTGGAGGCTCTGCTGCGGGCCGAGGTGGTGCGGCGAGGTGGGTGGGGCCGAGGGGGGGCGGGGGCAGGGTGATTGGGCGTGTCCCAGCCACACCCAGTTACGCCCTGGCGCTTCCCAGGGGTGGACGTGGCGGCGGCCAAGCGGGCAGAGGAGGAGCGGATGCTGCGGGACACGCGTCGCTGGCTGGACGCGGGGGAGATCCGGGATGCCCGGCACCCCGCCACCGGTGCCAGCGCCCTCCACGTGGCCGCCGCCAAGGGATACATCGAGGTCATGAGGTGGGGGGGCCTCGCGGCTGGTGGGGGGGGAACCCAGGGATCAGGGGGGACCCAGGGGTCTGGGGGGGACCCAGGGATTGGGGGGACTCAGGGGCCTGGGGGGGACCCAGAGATCAGGGGCGACCCAGGCGTCCAGGAGGGACCCAGGAGATCGGGGGAGGGGACCCAGGGGTCCGGGTAGCAACCCAGCACCCAAAAAGAGAGCCAGGCATCCATGGGGGACCCCAGCACCCAGCCAAGGGGGGGTCCCCGACACCCACCCCATGGGAGGGGACTGAGGCCAGAAGGGGGGGACCCTGACACCCATCCCTGCGGGGGTGTCCCTGACCCCCCCACCCCCCCACCCTCGCCCCGCGGGCACAGGCTGCTGCTGCAGGCTGGCTACGACCCGGACGTGCGGGACAAGGACGGGTGGACGCCGCTGCACGCCGCCGCGCACTGGGGGGTGGAGGAGGCCTGTCGGCTGCTGGCCGAGCACCTCTGCGACATGGCGCCCCGCAACAATGTGGTGAGGAGGACATGCGGGGCTGGGGGGGTCCCAGGGAGTTCACAGGGGGCTCTGAGTGGGGTTTAGGGGGGGCTGGGGAGGGCTCCAGGGGGTTCACAGGGGTCTAGGAGGGCCTGGGAGGGGTCTGGGGGGTTCACAGGGAGGGTCCATGGGGGCTGGAGGGGGGTCCACAGCAAGGGGGGGGGCTGGGTGTTCTTGGGAGGGTTCCGAGTGGGTTTTGGAGAGCTGTGGCTGCCCAGGAGGCTAAAGGGAGGGTCCAAGGATGTTCGTGGGGGGGCTCTGGGAGAGTCTGGGGGGGTCCAAGGGGTTTTGGGGAGGGCTGAGTGCGCCCAGGGGTATTTAGGGGTTCCACGGGGTTCACAGGGGGGTCTCAGTGGGTTCGAGGGGGTCCGAGGGAGCCCCAGGGCAGCTCTGAGCCCCTTGTGAGGGGGTAGTTGCGGGTCCCAGGAGTCCTGGGGGTCTTTGGGGGGTCCCTGAGCAGCTCTGACCCCCCTCCAGGGCCAGCGCCCCTGTGACCTGGCGGACGAGGAGACGCTGCCCCTGCTCGAGGAGCTGCAGCGGCGTCAGCACCACGTGAGTCCCCCCCGGGACCCCCCAACACCCCCTGGGACCCACTACCCCCCAGGACCACCGGGGAGGGACCTCTAACACCAACCGTCACCTTTGGGGGGACCCCTGAGTCATTGGGGGGGTCCTGACCCCCCCAGGACCCCCCCAACTCCCAAGGGACCTGTCTGGGGGGGTGGAACGACAGACCCCAACCCCGCTGGGGGGGTCCCAAAAGCATCAGGGGGGGACCAACCGCCATCTCTGCTCAACGGGGGCACCCCAGGGTGGGAGCTGGGGGGTCCCTGGGCCTCATCCTGAACCAGGGGGGAGTCGAGGGGTGTTGGGGGCGATTGGGGGGTCTCGGGGTCCTGACCTCTCCCCCCCCCAGCTGCGCAGCCAGAAGGACCCGGGGGCGGCCCCCGCCCCGATGGCGCCGGATCCCGAGGGCGCTCCGACACCCGCCTGGGGTGGCAAGCACCGCCGGTGAGCTCCCCCCTCCCCCCCCCCACCGCCCCCCCCCAAGCCCCGAGTCCCCCCTTAACCCCTCCCCGCCACCCCCAGGAGCTCCGTCTGCCGCATGAGCAGCCGGGACAAGATGTCGGTGCAGGATCAGTCCAAGGAGCGCCTGGGGCCCCTTCCCCCCCCGGGGGATGAGGACAGCGGCGAGGAGGGGGGGGACAGCGACCCCCCCCCCGCAGGGTGAGCACCCCCGGGAGGATGGGAGGGGGCCCGGACGCCTGGGTTTGCTGTGGAGGGGGGGTGGGGGTCTCGGTGAAGCCCCCTCACCCCACCTTGTTCCTCCCCCCAGGCCCCCCCACGGCGCCGCCCCCCCAGAGCTGCCCCCCCAATGGCCCCCCTGCCGGAAAGGTAAGGCTCCACCCCTTCCAGTCCTTATATGGGCCAAGGGGTGGTGATAATGGGGCGGGGCTTTGTGTCCGGGCTCCACCTCAGCGGGGGGGGGTGTCCCGGATGCCTGGGTCCCCTGACACCCCCCCAGCCCCCCCCCGGGGGTCTCTGCAGGACGGGCAGTTTGGGGGCGCTGCCCCCCCCCCGGGGCCCCCCCCGCTGGTGCCGTCCGTCGCTCCGCCTCCTCCCCCCGCCTCGACGCCCCACCCCAGGTGAGTCATGGTCATGCCCTCTTTCTCCTTGCCCTGCCCCAACAGGCCCCGCCCCTTTCCATGGGGCACGCCCCATTCTGTAGGCTCCACCCTTTCCCCAGGCTCTGCCCTCTCCTGGCCACACCGTTTCTTTGGGCCCCACCCATCTGGGCTCTGCCCCCTCCTTGGGCTCCACCCCTTCTGGGCTCCACCTCTGCCCTGGCTCCGCTTCTCTTCTTGGCTCTGCCTATTTTTTGTGCCCCACCCTTTTCTACTTTTGGCCACACCCTTTCAGTCTGGGCTCCACCCCTATGGTGACTCCAGCCCTTGGCTCCACCCTTTCTTGGCTCCACCCACTTTCTCCTTGACTCACCCCTATAATTACTCCACCCCTTTTCTGGACCCCACCCTTTTGCTCTTTGACCCCACCCCTTTCTCGCTCCCACCCCTTTCTTCCTGACCCCACCCCTTTTCTGTCCCCACCCCCTTTCCCGCTTTGGCCCCGCCCCTTCCCATCCTGGCCCCGCCCCCCCAGCAGCAGGACTTCTGGGAGCTGCTGCAGAAGTGGAACCGCACCCCGATTGGCCCAGGCTCAGCCAATAAGAGCCCGGCCTCGGAGGCAGCCAATTGGGAGGAAGGGAGCCCGTCAGGTGACTCGGTAGGAGGCTCCACCCACTGCTCACAAGGGGGCGGGGCTTGATTTAACCCCATCCTGCGCAGCTGGGGCTTGGCAGGGGTGGTGTTGTCTGTCACTCCAGGGACCCTCGGGGGGGCCCGGACACCTGGTTCCCCCCCGACACCTGGGTCCCCCCTCGCAGAGCAAGGAGCCGCGCCTGGCCCGCGTCCCCCCGACCCCCACCCGACGCATCTGCGCCCCCCTCGACGCCGCCCCCCCCACGTGAGTCCCGGACCCCTGGGCTCCCTCTGGGGGGGAGAGAAGGGGGGGGGGGGGGTCCTGCTGTGGGGCCAGGACTCCTGGTCTATGGCGGGGGGTGGTGGTGGTGATGCTCCGGCGACCTCCTGGCAAAGGCCGACGCTGGCGCCGCCCCCCCGGTGACCCCCAGCACCGCCGACCCCCGGCCCCGCAGGTGAGCGCCTGAACACCTGGGTGTCCCGTCCCCCCCCCAGGCTGGGGGTCCTGGATGCCTGGGTCCCACCGTGCCTGCCCCCCCGCCCCCCCCCCCCCAGGTCCTACCAGACCCCCGTGCGGGACGAGGAGTCGGAGTCGCAGCGCAAGGCCCGGTCCCGGCTGATGCGGCAATCGCGGAGATCGACCCAGGTAACCCCCCCCCGGCCCACGGGTGGGGGGGTCCCGGATGCCCCCAGGGTGGTCTGTGACCCCCCCCTGTCCCCCCCAGGGCGTGACCCTGACGGAGCTGAAGGAAGCGGAGAAGGCGATTGGCCGCGGTGGTGACGGGCGGGTGCCCGAGCAGCGAATCAGAGAGGAAGAGAAGCGGGACCGAGAGGAAGGGGAGCAGCCCCTGGAGAGCTCGGTGGGTGTCAATGGGGGGGGGGGGGGCGGGGCCTTGGGGGGGGGGTTGTGTCCCTGGGGGCTCCCCCCTCTAACACCCCCCTCCTTCCCCAGGACCCCTCTCGCCGCTCCCGGCTGCCGGCCCCCCCCGGCCCCCCCAGCTCGCAGGTGAAGAAAGGTGGGTGCCCCCCATGGAACACCCGCCCTCCAAAATCCCTCCTGGAGCCCCCCACTGCCCCATAACCCCCTCCAGGGCAGGGTCTGCTGCTCCCAGCTGGGGTGGGGGTCCAGGACACCCAGGTCCCCTCTACCTGTGGGTCCCGCGCAGGGCCGGAGGCAGAGGCCGAGCTGTGGAGCCGCCCGGGAGGCCGGGACCGTCGGAAAGCTCAGTGGGGGTCCGGCACTGAGGTGAGGGGGGGCCATGGGGGGGGGCAGGGAGAGTCCCCAAGATTCCCCCCAGACCCTCCCCCCCCCAAAACCACCGCCTGTCTTGTCTTCGCAGGGGTCAGATAGCGATGAGCCAGGGAGTGGGGAGGATGCCCCCCCCCCCAGGTATGAGGGTGCCGGGGCAGGGGGAGAAGGGGGGGTGGGTCGGGGGGGGGGGGGGGCTCCTGCAGCCCTCTCTCACCCCCATGCCCCCACACAGCCTCCCCCAGCCACCCAATGGCCTCCTGCCCCCCCCGACCTCCACCCCCTGCCTTCGACTACCAGCAGGTGAGTCCCAGATGATGTCGGGTGGGGGGTGGGGGGGTTGTGATGGGGGGGCCTGAATGCTTGGGTCTCCCCCCACCCTGGATGCCTGGGTCCCCCCCGGACACCTGGGTTCCCCCCCCCCAGCTGTATGAGGAGCTTTGGGCTGAGAACGAGCGGCTGAGGGAGCAGCTGCAGGAGACAGAGCTGAAGCTGACCCAGATCAAGCTGGAGCTGGAGAGGGTCACCCAGGTGGGTCGGGGGGGGGGGGGGTCCCAGTGGTCCCCCCAGGTTTGGGAGGCACACGACCCCCCCTTCACCCCCTCTATGTCCCCCCACAGCGCCAGGAAAGGATCGCAGAGCGGCCAGCGCTGCTGGAGCTGGAGCGATTCGTGAGTGCTGGGGGGTTCCCCTGACTCCCAAGGGCCCCCCGAGGCCCCCCCCTTCAGGGTCTCCATGTCCCCTCCAAGACCTCCCCCCACCTCACGCCCTCTCTGCCCCCCCCCTCCCCAGGAGCGGCGGGCGCTGGAGCGGAAGGCGGCTGAGCTGGAAGAAGAGCTGAAGGTAAAGCTGGGGGGGGGGGGGAGCAGACACTTGGGTCCCCGCAGGGAGGTGGAGGATGTGGGGCCCGGACACCTGGGTCCCCCTCCAACTCAGGTTCCCCTCCATGCCCCCCCCCAGGCCCTCTCCGACCTCCGTGCCGACAACCAGCGGCTGAAGGACGAGAACGCAGCGCTGATCCGCGTCATCAGCAAACTCTCCAAGTGACGCCGGGACCCACGGTGCGACCCACAGCGGGACCCACGGTGCCCCACGGGACCCCAGCACCCCATGGCCTCCCTGGGACCCCGGTGCACCCTGTGCCAAAACGAGGACCCCCCCCCCCGCCCCATGGGACCCCCTCTGCCCGCCCCCCCCATGCGCCCCGCAGCTGCCAATCTCCCCCTGCTAGGGGCAGAGCCAATGCTGCTGGGGGCGGAGCCAATGTTGTGTGGGCGGGGCCAATGCTGCTGGGGTGGGGCCAATGCTATGGGGAAGCCAATGCTGCTGGGGGGGCGGAGCCAAGGTTGCCCCATTGCACTGTGTGTGGGAGGTGTAAGGGGGCGGGGCCGGGAAGGGTGGGCGGGGTCATGCTGTAATTGAGGGTGTGGCCTCAATGTTGCTTGCTAGCCACACCCATTCCCTATGGCCACGCCCTCTGCCTAAGTTTGGGGTTCATAGCCCCGCCCCTGCCATGCTTGCCCCGCCCCATTCCAGGAGTGGGTGGGGCTACCGCACGCCAGCCCTGCCCCCGGGCCCCACGCATGCCAATCACACATGCTGCTCCCCCTCCCCTGAGTGGACCAGGGGCGGGGCTTCCTCAGGCCCCGCCCATCGCCAACACCCCCACCCCCGACGAGGCCCCCCCCCCCCCCCCCCCAGGTCCGGAGTCCCCCCCCTCCTCCTCCCCCCCGCAAGTATTTTTGAAAAAAAAAAAAAAAAAAAAAGTGAAAAAGAAGGATGGGGGAGAAAAAAAAAAGAAAAAAAAAAAGAAAAAGGTGAAGTTGTGTCTTGTGAGGGAGGGGCTGTAAACAGTGTGGGGGAAATGGGGGGGTAGACACAGGTGTGCCTGTGCACACACAGCTGCATTAGTGCTAATTGGGGTAATTAACTGGGGGGGGAGGGGCCAGGGCTGCAGATGTACACCCCTTCGGAGCCACGCACAGATGTGTGCACACGCACACGCGCACACACGCGTGTGTGCACTCACCGCCCCCCCCCCATACAGATGGGTCAGTGGGGGGGGGTGGGGGGTGTACACATGTACATTTGCACTTGTGTGTCCGTGCGTTTGTGTGTGTGCGCCCCTCCCCCTGACATCGGTGCTGTGTGTGTCACGGTCCTGATACGTACACACGCATGTGCAAACACCCACCCCCCACCCCCTCCGTGGTGCCCGTGTCTCGCCATCCCTGGGGGGTCACAGGACACCCCCGACTGACCCGGCCTTTTCACACATGGCTGTAATGTCCACGTGCGCGGGCCAAGGGGTGCTGGAGCGCATGAATGTGCGTGTGCACACGCGTGTGCACCCGTGTGTGTGACCGCTATGCCCACAGAAATGGCCCCGCCCTTTGCCCAGGCTCAGGGGGGCTCCGACACCCCCCCAGACACACGCACACATATGCAGGGGACTGCACACATGTCGGTCCCTTCCAAGGCGTGTCCCCCCCACCCCATGACATATGTGAAGGGCTGTGACTCCCCCCCCGCCCCATCACAGCCGTTTTCTCCTTTTCCTCTTTATTCTGTCCAAAAAAAGGGGGAATCAGTTAAAAAGGGGGGAGGGGTGTCGGGGCCAGCCCGGGGAGACAGCACGGCCCCGGGGGCACCGAAAAGAAACGAAAAGGGGGGGGGGAAGGGGGGGTGGCGGGGGGGGAGGGGGGCATGTTTTACCTGCAAAGAGACGTGGGGGGAGGGGCGAAGGGGGGGGGAGGGGAAATAAATTAAATACGAACCAAAAAAGAAATTTGAGCATCAAAAAACAAAGAGAGAGAAAAGGCGGCGGCGGCTCTGACACAGTCCCAGCTTGGCGAGTCCCTGAGCCCCCGGGGCTCCGGGGGGGGGCTCCATGCGTCGGGGGTGGGGCCCCCTCCCCAGGCAGTCGTTGTGGTGTTGGTTGGGGCGGGGGGGGGGGGGCTCCGTGGGTCGAGGCTCCGTGGGTCGGGGGCCGCGTGGGTCGGGGCTCCGCCGCAGCGTCGGGGGGGGGCGGACGACACCTCGGGCCACCTCGGCAGCAGGAAGAAGAGAGAGAAACTGAGACAGGGTTAGTGGGGGGGGGGGGGGAAGGCGGGCGGCTGGCCCCCCCCCCCCCGGGAGCCCCCCCTCCCGCCGGGGCTAGGGGGGCTGCAACACACACATTTTCTCCCCCACTCCGCCGCCCCCCCCCCCCCCCATTTCCCACCCCCCTCCATCGCTGGCAGCTCCCTCCTGCCGGGACCGAAAGAGAAAGTTACGGGGTGCGTGTGCGTGTGTGTCTCCCCCCCCACCTCACCCCCCCCAAACTCTGCGGCTGCTGGGGGGGGGGGGGGGGCTGCGAGGAGTTGCGTGGGGGGTGACGGGACACCCCCCCCCCCCCCCCCGTCGTCGTCGTCGGCTCTGGCGTCTGTTCCCCCCCCCCCGCCCTCTCCGGGGGGGTCAGAAGTGAGCCAGGACCGCCAAGCTCTGCTTGCAGTCGATGGCGGCGGCGTCGGGGCCGGTGAAGGAGAGGGGCAGCGCGGCCAGGAAGAGCCGGCAGCTCTCGGGGGAGTCGAGGGCCAGCGCGGCCCCGACCAGGGCGGTGGGCAGCGCCGGGCGGAAGCTGGGGAGAGAAGGAGATCAAGAACAGAGACACGGCAGCGGGGCGGGGGGGGGGTGGGGGGGGGGGCACGGCCCCAGGGGGGCAATGCAGGACCATGGGGGGAGAGGGGGGGGAACATGGCCCCGGTGCAGGGGACATGGGCCCATGGGGGGGACAGGGATGTGGCCCCATGGGGGGGGGACGTGGCCCCATACGTGGGTGCACAGGCCCATAAGTGGGTGAGGGGGAACATGGCCCTGACATGGAGGACATGGCCCCACTGGGGTGACCGGGGGGGGGCACAGCCCCAGCTGGGGGTTGTGGCCCCATGGGGGTCCGATGAGGTGACACGGGGGGAGGGGGGGGGGGTCAGAGCCCCATAGGGATGAAGCGGGGAGCCCTGTCCTGCCCCACTGCGGGGTGGTACAGAGGGACCCCCAGCCCCGCTGTAGGGCAGAGCCGGGGGTTGCGTACCCCCAGCCTTGACGTGGGGCAGGACTGGGGGGGCTTTTAGCCACCCCTCGTGTAAGGCAGGTGGGGGGGTTTCGACACCCCCAACTTTGCTATGGGGCAGAGATGGGGGGTTTGGATGCTCCCAGCCCCGGCGTGGGGTGGAATTGGGGGTTTTACCCCCCGCCGAGCCCCGGTGTGGGGCAGAACCAGGGGGCCTCCCCCCCACAGCCCTGCTATGGGGCAGAAATGGGGGGGGGCTCACCCCACACACCCCCCCCTCCCCACCGCCCCGCACGACTCACCTGCACCGCCGCCATGGGGGTCCGGCTCCTGCTCTCCCCCCCACCCCCAACCACCCCATATCCCCCCCCTCCCCCCGCCCCCCAGCCGGGGGGGCGCGGGGACCCCCCCGGCGGCCCCACATACGTTTTGATCATGGCCTTGAGGGCCGCCCGTCGCTCCCGCTCGGCGAACTTGTCGATGAGGCGGGCGGCCATGGGGGGGGGCGGTGCGGTAGAGGCGGAAGAACCGGTGGTAGTTGGCCCAGGGCCCAGGCGGCGCGGAGGGCCAGGGCGTGCGCCACGCAGGCGTCCCCCCGCAGCGCCGGCGTCAGGTAGGCCAGCTCCGTCGTCAGGTCTGGGGGGACACACACCGGGGGGGTGGTGAGGGGGGGGGCACATCTCGGAGACCCTCGGTGCGAACACAGCGGGGCTCGGGGCAGCCCTAAAGCCATGGAGGGCAACAGGGGGGGCCTTGGGGCTCCCCTAAAGTGCCCAAGACCAAGGTGGGGGCTTAGAGCTCCCTAAAGCCTCTGGTTGCGAGGTGGTGGGGGGGTTGGACACCTCCTGGAGCCCCTCGGTGAGAAAAGGGGGGTGTCTTTTGGGTGCCCTTAATCCCCTCATTGTGGATGTGGGGGGCTTGGGGCAGCCCCTAAAACCACTGACAGCAAGGGCAGGGGGGGATCTTGGGGCTCCCCTAAAGCCCCTCACCCTGAACAGGGCATCTTGGGGTACCCCATAATCCCCCCCCTTTGACTGTAGGGGTCCTGGGGTGCCCCTAAAGCCTCTCAACATGAACGTGGCGGTTTCAGGGCAGTCCTAAAACACCTTACCACCAACAGGGGGGGTCTTAGCGTACCCCATAATCCCCTCACTGTGAACTTGGGAGACTTGGGGCAGCCCTAAAGCCACTGAGCGTGGGGGGGGGTCTTGGGTCTCCCCTGTAGTCCCTTAACAGGAACGTGTGTGGTCCTGGGGCTCCCTAAAGCAACTCACAGCAAATGAGGGAATCTTGGGGCACCCGTAAAGCCCCTCATTTTTAACATGGGGGTCTTGGGGTGCCCCTAAAGTCCCCCACTGTGACCAGGGGGGTTGAAGATCCCCTAAAGCCACTCAACATGAACGGGGGGGTGATGGTCCTGGGGCACCCCTAAATCCCCTCACTGCAAGTAGGGGGGCCCTTGGAGCACCCCTGAAGCCCCTTGCTATGAACGTGGGGCTCTTGGGGCACTCCTAAAACCCCTCAATGTGAGCAGGGGGGGCCCTTGGAGCACCCCTAAAGCCACCCCAGCACAAGCAGGAGGGGTCCCCAGGATCATGCCCTGCCCCCCCCGTCCCCGCTCACCCCCGAATTCCTGGTGAACATGTAGTAGAGGATGCGGTAAGCGGTGAACTCCCCCACGTTGCCGGGCAGGTTCTCGGCATAGAGAGACTTGAGCTGCGTCTGGCACTGGTTGAACTCCTCGTGGTCACCCTGCCGGGATGGGGGGGGACCCTCAGGGCCAGATCCAGCATGGGGGGGACGGCAACACAGGGAAGGTCCCAGGGGGAGTCCCTGAAACCCACCTTCTCCAGGGCAATGCGGGCGTGCGTCTCGTACACCTCCACCGTGAACTCGGTGCGGATGCCCTGGACCTGCAAGAAGGGGTTGGGGGGGGGGGGGGTGATGGGGGGGACCTTCTGCCCCGCAGAGACACCCCAAAATTCAGGAGATCTCCATAAGGCCTGGGAGACCACCCAAAAATCCATGAGACCCCCCAAAAGGTCTGGGGGAGTCCCCCCAAAAGCTCTAGGAGACCCATCAAAAGGCCCAGGGGACACCCTCAGAAGACCTGGGAGACCCCAAAAGATCCAGGAGAGCCCCAAATGTCTGGGAGACCCCTCCAGAGCACCCAGCACCCCCCCCCGGTGTCAGGGGGAGTCTCACCGTGAGGTCCTGGCGGATGGATTTCATCTGCTCACAGGCAAAGGCGTAATCCTGCTTTTCCTTCCAGTGAGACTTTACCAGACTCAGCGACTTTTTCAGCACCTGGACAAGAATAAAATTGGGGGAGGTGTCAGAGCAGCCCCTTCCCCACCCTGGGGTCCCTGGGGGACGGATGGAGGGGCACTGACCGAGACAGGGCGGACAGTGGAGGGGTCGGGGGCGCAGGTGAGGCGCAGGTAGTGCTTGGTGACGTCCTGGCAGGTCCCCAGGATCTTCAGCTCGTTCCAGTCGAGGCTCTCGGAGGAGCCGGAGGGGTCGGACGCCCCAGGGGGAGGACGAGGGGCTCCGGCCGCAGCTTTTTGGGGTGCCCGGGTTGGAAACGAGCCGCTCGCCGCTGCTTCTTGAATTCCTTCTCGGGGTCCTCGTAGTCCATCGCGGGGCGCTTGCGGTTGCGCTTGGAGGGACCCTGGTCGTGCCTGGGGGAGGGGGTGTTTTGCGGCAGAAAGAGGCATTTCCATCAGGGACAAAGTCTGGAGACCCCGACCCCAATCCTGGGCTCTACCCCACACTGGGGAGCCCCAAACTGGTGCCAGTTTAACCCCCCCCAGGTACCTTTTCCCCCGCTGCATCCGCATGCGGCCACGCTCCACGTGCCCCCCCCCGGCCGGCGGGATTTGGGAGGAGCCCGGCGGGCACCCGGCCGGCTCTCAGCGCCCGAGAGGGAACTGTCCGAATCCGAGTGGGAATCGCTGCGGGGAGAGTGGAGCAGGGAGCTGGGGGGACCGCCAAATAGACCCTCCAACATCCACCCGCCCCGGCACAGCCGCCCAGCACCTCCTGGGACCGAGGCGAGGGGGTGCCGGGGGGGTCCCTTCTGCCCCCCACCTGCGTCGGAAATGCCGTCCGGGCGAGCGGGAAGAGGATCGGGATCGGGACCGGGAGCCGGCGCTGGAGGAGGAACTGTTCTCCTTCATGAAGACGTTGCGGTTGCCGAATTTGGTGGGGAAGCCGTTACCGCGAGCCCGGCCGGCGCTGGTGCCGCCACCGCGTTGGGGTGGGGGTCCCAGGGTGGCCCCCCCGGTGCCAGCGCCACGTTGGGGAGGGGGCTGCGGCAGCCCCGAGCCCGCCGCTGGCCGGGGGGGGTGCAGAGCCGGCACCTCCCAGCGCTTCTTCTTGGGGCTCTCGGCGACGCTGTCCCGGCTCAGTCTGTGGGGAGGAAGGGGGGATGAGCTCGCCCCTCTGCATCCCCCCCCAATTTTGGGGGTCCCTCTGCGGCGTGGGGCTCACCCCGGCAGCGGCTCGCGGCTCCAGTCAATGGTGTAGGCGGTGCCGTCCTGCAGCCGCGCCTGCAGCACTTCCTTCAGCAGCTTCTCCGTCCGGTCCTTGTCCTCCTCTGACTCGCAAGCAGTGAAGCAACGCTGGACGTATTCCTTCATATCCTGGGGCCAGTCCTCTGGCTTCCCCCTGGGGGGGGGGTTGCAGGGGGGGTCAGAGGGGTGCTGGGGGGCTCAGCGGGGCAGGCAGACATCACCAAGCGGGGCTCAGCCCCCCATAAAGCGATATATCGCGGTGAAAACCCACCGTGTGCTGCCCCACGGCGAACCTGTCACGGTTTTGGGGTACCCAGCGTGCCCCCCCGCCCCCCCCAAATCCATCCATCTTCCCTCACCCGTGGCCGTGGTGTTTGTCGGGGCCCGACTGCCCCCCAAAACCGCTGCCGCTGCCACCGCTGCTGCTCCGCTGCTCCCCAGCCCCGAAGCTGGGGGTGGTCAGGACGAAGGGGCGTTTGGGGAGGTTGAACTTGAGGCCGCCAGCACCAGGGGCTTCTGGGGGGGGGGGGGGGCGGGGAAGACGGAGAAAAAGTGGGTGAGGGGGGACTGGGGGGTGGTTTGGGGCAATTTGGGGTTCTGGGGGGGTGGTGGTGTCTTTTGGAGGCATTTGGGTGAGTTTTGGGGGGAAAATGTGGGTGGGTAGTGTGTTTTGCAGGGAAGTTGGGGTTTTGGGGAGTGAGTTTGGGGGCCGGGGGGAGCGTGGAGCGTGTTTTGCGGAGGAATTTGGGGTTTGGGGGAGTTTTGGGGTCGGGCGGGGATTTGGAGCAATGGGAGACCCAGGGTGGAGGAATCACAGCTCCCCCTGTTTTTAGGGCGATTCCTGAGAACATCCCCCTCCAACACCACCCCAGCCCCCTCCCTGACAGCCCCCCCCCCTCCTCCCCTGGGCCCCCCCAGCCCCCAATTTGAGGCCCCCGGGGGGGGGGTCTTACGCTTCATGCGGCTCCAGAGCTGCTGCCCCTTCTTGCCCTTGGGGCCGGGGCTGGGCCCCTCGCCGTAGCCGTGGGGGGGGGTATGGGGCGGTGGCGCTGGGCGGGGTGGCCCCACCCCCTCCGCCCCCCCCTGCCGTCGTGGACCCCCCTGCCCCGCCCAGGGGGTGGGCGCTGTGGGGTGGGGGGGGCTGGGGGGGGGCAGCGGGGGGCAGTTGGGGCTGGGGGCTGCCATAGGGAGACGCCTCGTCCAGGCCTGGCACCGGTGGCTGCTGTGGGGAAGGGAAGAGGGGATGGGGGAGGCGTCCCAGGATTCCGGGTCCCCCACGGGGGACACAGGCATCTGGGCCCCCCACGTCCACCTCCCTCCCCCTCCCCCAGACGGCTGCCCCCCCTCACCTGGCCAAGGCCGCTCTGCTGCCCGGGCGTGGGGGGCTGTTGGGGGGCAGCAGCGTAGGCCCCCCCCCGTCCCGTACGGTGCCGCTGCCGCTGTCGCCCCGTACCCTGAGTAGACGCCCTGCAACGAGACCCGTATCAGCGCCTGTGCCCACCCACCCGCCACCACTCACTGGGGGGGGACTCCCAAGTGCCCCCCGCAGCTGAGGGGACCCCCCAACGAGTCCCCCTCATCTCACCATGGGGTAGTAGTAGCCGTAGGGGTAGTAGCCGCCGTAGGGCTGGTACCACTGGTAGTAGGGCGGCTGCTGCAGCCCGGGGTCCCCCTGCGCTGAGGAGTACTGGAGGGGGGGGGAAGGAAGGCTCAGCAAGGGGGTGGGGGGGGGAGCCCCACACCCCCAGGAACCCTCCGCACACCCCCCCAGGACCGTCCCCTGCCCCCCTCCACTCCCCAGGAACCCTCCAGACCCCCCCCAGAGCGCCCTTGGCCCCCCCAGCACCCTCATCCACCCCCCCCCGCCTGCCAAACACCCTCTTCGTCCCCCAAAAACTCCTCCTCCCAGCCCCCAGCCCCCTCCCCTGCCCCCCCAGACCCCCTCTATCCTCCCAGGACCCTCCTGCAGCCCCCAAACACGCCCCGGGACCCTCCTCTGCCCCCCCCCCAAGACACTCCAGGACCCCCCACCCCCCCTCTACCTCCCTAGAACCCTCCAAACACCCCCCAGCCCCCTCCGCAGACCCCCCCGGACCCTCCTGCACCCCCCAAACACCCCCAGCACCCTCCTCTGCACCCCTCAAGACCCTCCATGACCCCCGCAGCCCCCTTCTACCTCCCCGGGACCCTCCTGCACCCTCCAAACACCCCCCCCCAGCCCCTCTCTACCCCCCCCAGGACCCCCAACCCCCCTCCCGCGGACCCCCCCCTCACCTGGGCCCCCCCGGAGCCGCCCCCCGCGCTCTTGCCGCCGGCTGCCGCCGCTTTGCTGATGCTGGCCAGCGCCTGCCGCGCCTTCTCCCACTCGGGGTTCTCGTGGGCCGGGGCCTCCAGGCCGCCCTCCCGCGCCCCGCCAGCCCCCAGCCCGTACTGGGGGGCCCTGAGGGGAGACGGGGACGGGGTGGGGGGTCAGTGCGGGCCGCGCCCCGGGAACCGGCCCAGTGTCCCCCGTCCCCCCCGCCCGCCCGGCGCTCACCACTCCGGCGCTCGCTGGTCCCCGATGTTGGCGGCCATGGCGGGGCCTCCCGCGGCCTCTGCGCCGCCGCCACCCCCAACCCCGGGCGGGGCCGGGCCGGGCCGGGCCGGGCCGGAGCGATCGGTACCGGCGCCTCCGCGCTCCCAAAATGGCGGCGCCGCCCGCACCGAACCTTCCGCCCCCCCTCCCGCGCCTCCACTTCCGGTCGCCGCTTCCGGTGACGTCATGCGTAGGGCCAGTAGGGGCGCGGGGAGAGAGGAAGAGGCGGGGCTAACGGGACGAGTGGGTGGGGCGGAGGCGCGGGGTAGAAGGGAGGCTGGGGGAAGGAGGGACATTGGGCAGCGGCGACCAATGGGAGAGAGGAACCCCGCGGGTGTTATCCAATGGGAAGGCAAAGCTGGAGGTGGGGTGGGAAGGGGGGGAACGGCGGCCGGGAAGGGACAATCCCTTCCCAAAGCGCAACGGCGCTGCTACGGGGAGGGGGGGGGAGGAGGAGGAGGGGGACTCTGGGAGGGCGGGGGGGGCGGTTATGGGGGTCTATGGAGCAGGGTGGGGGCAGTTATGGCGGGTCTATGGGGCAGGGTAGGGGTAGTTATGGGGGTCTATGAGGCAAGGTGGGGGGGCAGATATGTGGGTCCCATGGGCCGGGGGTGAGCAGTTATGGGGTCCCACAGGACAGGGTGGGGGCAGTTATGGGGGTCATTGGGGGGGGGGCAGTTATGGGGGTCGCATGGGGCGGGGGGGGCAGATATGCGGGTCCCATGGGGCAGGGTGGGGGCAGTTATGGGGGTCTATGGAGCAGGGTGGGGGACGCAGAGGCACCGTGGGGCAGCGGTTTTGGAGGGGGGGCCCGCGGTTTTGGGGAGGCTGAGCCTGTCCCTTCCTGCCGGGCCCAACTTCTGCATTCAGGACTGAAGCAGCGCCATGGGGACCCACGTCCTCCTCCTCCTCCTCCTCCTCGGTGGGGCCGGGGGCACGGGGGGGTGGGGGGGTGAATTCGGGGTGGGGGGGACGTGGGTGTCACCGTCACACACCCCCCCCGGCTTTGTCTCCCACAGGCTGCTGGGTGCTGGCGCCGTGCGGGGCCTCGGGCCGTGAGTACCTGGGGGGATGCGTCGGGGTGGGGGGACGACACGTTGTGGGGCTGGGGGGGATGCCATGGAGCTGGGGGGGACAAAGGTGGCCATCCACACACCCCCGACCCCTCCTGCCATGTCCCACCGCACCTGGAGCCCCATGTCACCACACTCCCGGGGCCCTACAGCCCTGGGGGGGGGGGGCTGTATCTGTGTCCTGCAGCCCCCAACCCAATCCCAACGTCCCCCTGTCCCCCTCCCCAGGGCGCTGGGGTCTCCAACATCCACTCCTGTCCCCAGGGCTCCAGGGTCCCCAGTGTCCCCCCGTCCCTTTGCCGAGGGCTCCAGGGTCCCCAATGTCCCCGTCCCCAGGGCTCTGGGGTCCCCAACGTCCCGCCATGTCCCTATCCCCAGAGCTCTGGTGTCCCCAGTGCCCTCCCTGTCCCCATCCCCAGGGCTCTGGGGTCCCCAACGTCCCCCCCATCCCTGTCCCCAGGACTCTGGGGTCCCCAACGTCCCCCCGTGTCCCCATCCCCAAGGCTCCAGTGTGCCCAATGTCACCCCTCTCCCCGTCCCAGGACGCCGGGGTCCCCAACGTCCCACCGTGTCCCTGTCCCCAGGGCGCTGGGGTCCCCAACGTTCCCCCCGTGTCCCCAGCCCTGAGACACCCCCAGCTGATGCCCGTGGATGGGCTGTGGGTGCTGGAGGGCACCCCCCTCAACCTCCAGTGCTTCGGCCCGGGACCCGACTTCCACCTCCTCCACGGGAACTGCACGAAGCTGGTGAAGACCAAAACCTCCAACAGCGGCTTCGTCACCTTCAACGACACCATTAACGTCACCCGGGCCGACGGCGGGCTCTACTTCTGCCACTGCCCCCCCGGCCCCAGCAGCAACGCCGTGGAGGTGGTGGTCATCGGTGAGCGGGGACCACGCCGGGGACGGCACCAGCCCCCGCTGACGCCCTCCATCCCGTGACCCCCCTCCCTGTCCCCCCCCCAGACCCCGACCTGGACCCCCCCGAACTCTTGCTGCCACCGCTGCAGCCGCTGCCGGCGCCGGAGGGGACCAACATCTCGGTGGTCTGCAAGGGACCCCCCGGGGCTGCCACCTTCCGGCTCTACCGGGGGAGCCCCGGGGGGGCCGTGGGGCAGCGGTGGGTGGCAGAGGGGGGGGCCGTCTCCTTCTCCCTCGGTCCCCTCCACCCTCGCGACGAGGGCGCCTACGTCTGCACCTACAGCCCCAAGGCGGGGGGGGTCTCGCAACCCAGCCCCTCGCTGCTGATCCTGGTGGAAGGTGAGGGGGGGGCAGTATTAAAGGGGTGGGGGGAGTCCCCAAATTCAGGGGGTGTCCTGAAAGTTCAGGGGTTACACGGGCATCTGAAGGGGGGGGGCAAAAACAAGGAGGGGGGAGTTTGCCCTGGGGACAGGGGCTGGGGGCACCCTCGAATGCAGGGGGTGTCTGGGGAACCCCCCAAAATGAGGGGGGGTTGGGGGCAGCCCCTAAATCCAGAGAGTGTCTTAAAGGATGAGGGGGGACACCCCCTAAATCCAGGGGGGTGGGGAAGGGCTCAGGCTGCGTCCCCAGGAAAGGGGGGGGGTGTCCCAAAAAGGGGGAATTGGGAGGGGGGCCGTCCCCAAATCCAGGCTGGGGCTCCCTCAGTTCCCCCCAGGGGCAGCTGGGGAATCCCCAGGGCAGAAGCTGCGGGGCGGGGGGGGGGCAGGTTTTGGGGTGTCCCTACAGATTGGGGCCCCCACCTGAGACCCCCTGTCCCCACAGGGGGGGATGCCACCCCCAAGAACCCCGACTGGCCGGGCTGCAAGCACTGGGAGGGGTCCCACTAACCCCCCCCACCCCACCGCTGCACCAGGACGCCTGGGTGCCCCCCCAGACACCTGGGTCCCCCCCCGATCAGCTCAATAAAGCAGCATTACCCGGACACCTGGGCCCACGGCAGTGGCTCCCCTGCAAATGCAGAAGCAGGGGGGGGCAGTCCCCCATAACAGGGGGGGGTCCTCTCCCCACCCCCGCCAGCGAGACGCAGACCCCAGAGAATTGGAAAAATCGTTTAATTAGGGGGGGGGCGGCGGGAGAGGGGGGGGTCCCCTGACTCCGTATGACACGGGGGGGGCCGGGCCGGAGGTGGGGGGAGGGGGGCCCCCCCGTTTTCGCCAATACGAAACGCCACAGAAGGGGGGGGCGGGGAGGGAGGGAGGAGAGGCGAGCGCTACGACGAGAAACCAGCACTGGGGGGGAGGAGGGGGAAACCGCCGAAACGAGAGAAAAAAAACAAAAACAAAACAAAACCCCGAAAAGAACAAAAACAAAACAAACAAACAAAAAAAAAACCAAAACAAAAAAAAAAGGGCCTGGGGGGGTAGGGGGGGCACGGGGGCCCCCCCCAGCCCGGCCCCCCCCCACCGGGGGCTACCAGAAGTCGCGGCGGTGGTAGGAGTCGGGGTCGCAGTACTTGGTGACGACGACTCTGTTGGCGAACTTGCGGCCGGTCAGGCCCTGCATCGCCTTCTGGCAGTCGAAGACCGAGGTGAACTCCACGAAGATCTGGGGGGGGGCGGGCGGAAGTTTGTTGGGGGGGGGGGAGGGGTCACGGGGGGACCCAGGTGTTCGGCTGCTCCCCCAGAGCCTGCCCTGCATCACCCCCCCCCCCCAAGGGGAACCCCACGTGGGTCTGCCCGAGTCCCGGTGCTGGAGCCCGGGATTGGGGCGCTGGGGCCCCACATTGGCCCCCCAAGGGACCCCGGGGTTGGGGGGGGGCCCACATCCACCCCCCCGAGGGACCCCGGGGCACAGGCACTGTCCCCTCCACAGGGGAGCTTTGGTGTCGGGGTGCCCCTCGTGTCTGGGCACTGTCCCCGTCCCCACGGGGCGTCCAGTCGCTGTCCCTGTCCCCACGGGATACTGGGGTGCCCGGGAATTGTCCTTGTCCCCACTGCCACGTCCCCACGGGGTGCTGGGGTGTCCAGTCACCGTCCCTGTCCTTGTCCCCACGGGGTACTGAGGTGGCTGGGTGCTGTCCTCGTCCCCCTGCCCCGTCCCCACAGGGTACTGGGGCGTCCAGTCGCTGTCCCTGTCCCCATGGGGTACTGGGGTGTCTGGGTGCTCTCCCTGTCCCCACTGCCACATCCCCACGTGGTACTGGGGTGCCTGGGTGCTGTCCTCGTCCCCAATGCCATGTCCCCATCGGGCACTGGGGTGTCTGGGTGCTGTCCTCATCCCCCTGCCCCATCCCCATGGAGTACTGGGGTGCCTGCGTGCTGTCCTTGTCCCCACTGCGGTGTCCCCATGGGGTCCTGGGGCGAACAGTCAGCGTCCCTGTCCCCATGGGGTACTGGGGTGGCTGGGAATTGTCCTTGTCCCCACTGTCCCTGTCCCCACGGGGTTCTGGGGTGTCTAGGAATTGTCCTTGTCCCCGCTGCCACATCCCCACGGGGTACTGGGGTGTCTGAGATTTGTCTTGTCCCCGCTGCCACATGCCCACAGGGTACTGGGGTGCCTGGGTGCTGTCCTCGTCCCCCTGCCCCGTCCCCACAGGTCACCCATGCACCACCACCCCCCCCCCGCCCCTTCTCCATCTCCCACCTTTCCACATCCGGGCACCTCGACGCCATCGACGGGCCGGGGGATCTCGATGGATTTGACGAGGCCGTATTTGCCGCACTCGTCCCGCACGTCCTCCACGATCTCCTCGTACTCCTCGTCGTCCAGCAGCTCCTCGGGCAGCACCATGTTCATCAGGCACAGCACCTCCGTCGGGTGGCCGCCCATCTGCACCTGCGAGCTCATCAGCCCGGGCACCTGCAGCGTCACCGGGGTCTGGTTTATCGTGCTCTGGTGAGGGGGGGGGAGGGGGGGGCGACAGCGGGGGGGTTAGGGGGCGTGACGGGACCCCCGCTGCGCCCGCCCCGACACGGGGGGGTGTCCCCCAGACCCCCCTGGGGACCCCCAGCTCCCTAGAGATGGGGACGAGGCGTCCTGGTGTCCCCGTGTTCCACCCCCAGGACGGGACCTGGGCATCCCGGCTGTTCCCCAGCCGCCCCCCCTGCAGGGACCCCCAGTTCACTGGGGATGGGGATGAGGGGTCCTGGCTGCCCCCCGGCTCCCCCACAAAGAGAAAATCCAGGTGTCCTGGCACCCCCCGCAGCCCCCCAGATTACTGGACACGCAGACAAGGGGTTCTGGTACCTCCACGCTAGCCTGAGAAAGGACTCCTGGCACCCCCCAAGAGGACCCAAGTGTCCTAATGTCCCCAAAGCCCTCCCCCCGCCCCCCCCCCAGCTCCTTGGGGATGGGAACAAGGTGTCCCGGTGCCCCTACATCCCCCCAGAAGTGGACCCAGGCATCCTGGTGCCCCCAGACACCTCTGGAGACCCCCTGGCTTGCTGGGGATGGGGACGAGGCATCCTGGTGCCCCCCACATCCCTCCAGGGACACCCCCAGCTCCCTTGGGATGGAGACAAGGTGTCCTGGCAGCCCCCCCCCCCAGGGACCCCCAGTTCACTGAGCCTGGGGACAAGAGATCCTGACACCGCCATGTTCCCCTGGGGACCCCCAGCATGCTGGGGACGGGGATAAGGTGTTCTGGTACCCCCACGGCCCCCAGGAGAGGACCCAGACGTCCTGGCTGTCCCCCCCCCAGGGAACCCCAGCTTGCTGGGAACAGGGACAAGGGGTCCTGATGCCCCCATACCCCTCCCCGGGGACCCCCATACCCCCCCAAACAGAACTCAGGTGTCCAGGGTCCCCTCCAGAGAACCCAGCCGTCCTGGCAACCCAACAGCCCCCCCAGGAGATAACCCAGGCGTCCTGGTGCCCCTAAACCCCCCCCGAGGAAAGGACCCAGGCATCTGGGACACCCCCCGCAAGAGGACCCAGGCATTCCGGCACCCCCACAAGGACCCTCTGGCTCGCTCAGGACATGGACAAGGTGTCCTGGCACCCCCATACCCCCCCTAGAAAAGAACCCAGGCATCCTGGAGCCCCCTCCTCCCTCTCAAAAGAGGACCCAGGCCCTTCCCCCACCCCGGGGGGGGACCCCAGCATCCGTCCCTCCCCTCCCCATCCCGGCGGGACCCCGGCGTCCTGCACCCACTCACCAGGGTGGCGTTCTTGGCCCCCACGCTGGCCCTCTGCACCAGCAGCTTCTTGTCACCCAGCTGCATCCCATTGAGCCCAGCGATCGCCTTGGGGGGGGGGGGGGAGAACGACACAGGGGGGGACACAGGGGGGTCACCACAGGGCTTGGGGGACCCCCAACCAAGTTTGGGGCACCCTGAGAGACCCTGAGGCTGCGGTGGCAGGTGTTGGGGGAGCTCAGGGTGGGGAGTTCCCCTCTCTTGTCCCAGAGCAGAATTTTGGAGGCGCCTGGCTTTCTCTGCCACCCCCCAAAAAGACAGATGATTTGGGAAGGAGGAACGATGCTTGCAGCCCCCCCGAGGCACCCCAAGGGGCTGGGAAGGGGGGTCCCTAAAACCATCATGAGGATCCCCAAGTCTGGCAGCATCTCCCCAGTGACTTTCGGGGCACATTTTAGGGGCATTTGGGGCACAAAAAGCTCTGGAAATACCCGGGGGGGTCAGGGGGGTTTTGGGGTCCCTGGGGTGGGGTTTTGGGGGTACCTGGTCGGTGACGTTGATGTCGACATACTCGCAGAAGGCATAGCCCTTGGAGAGACCGGTGGCGCTGTCCTTCACCAGGTTGAAGGCTTTCAGTGGCCCGAAGGATGTCAGCAGCTCCTTCACCTGCGAGGAGCACAACTGGGGGTGTGTGGCAGCTCTAGGACATCCCCCCCAGCACCAGGACCCCCCCCCCATGGCACTGGGAATCCCACCCCGAAACACCATGGGGGTCCTGGCCACTGCCTTCCCCCCCCCCAATTCTTGCCCCCATCAATGGAAAACTCAGCGGAGAAGAGAAATGGGGTTCCTCCGCTCCTCCTCCACTGTGACACCCCCCCAAGTTTGGGGAGGGTCTCTAGGGTCATCCCCCCTTCTCACCTGGTCATCATTCAGGTAGTTGGGGAGACCCCCGATGAAAAGCTTGTGAGCGGAGTCGGGCACCACTGTGGAGACGACGCCTGGGGTGGGAGGGACATGGCTGTGAGTTGGGGGGGCACGGGGGGGCCCCCCAAGACCAAACCAGCACTGGGGGGAGCCCCAGTGTGGCCGGAAAAGGGGCACCCCAGAACTTCCCCCCTATCTACAAATACATTTGGAAAAGAAATAACGCAACCCAAAAAAGGGGGTGGCACCCTGGAGTGGCCCCCCCCTTCCAAATCTCCTTTGTGTGGGGGGGAACCAGCTCAGCCCAAAATGGAGGGGAGCCCCAGGGGGGCCCACAGACATTTTGTCCCCCCTCGGAGAAAGAAGGACCCACAGCAATGGAACCTTGGGTTAGGGAGGGGGGTCCCAGCACTGCGTGCCCCCACCGCCAGCTGCCCTATCAAAGTGTGGGGGGACCCTGGGGATTTTGGGGCCCCCTCCACTCACCCGGCACGTAGACGGACGGATTCTCCGACATGCCGGGCAGCGGCTGGTAGTCATGGGGGCGACGGATCTTCAGTGACTGCCCTTGGAAAATGATCCCGTCGAAGGCCATCGCCTGCGTGGTCTCGTCCACCGAGCGGAACTGAAGGGGACACGTGCCTTAGTGACCCCCCCATGAGCACCATACCCCCCTCCCCAGCATGCCTTGAACCCCGTTTTACCTCCAAAAAGGCAAAA
>JAQMCM010000032.1:0-38707 GCA_028022735.1 Gypaetus barbatus | reverse complement strand
CGGCGCGCTTCGCCCTGGGCACGGCCGCGCGCCTGCTGGCCCTCCACACCTACCGCGGCCGCCTCTCCTACCTGCCCGCCGTCCCCCGCAGTGCCACCGCCGATGCCACCGGTGCCACCGGTGCCGCCGCGTCCCCCCTGCCCCGTGCTCTCTCCGATCTGGGGCTCTGCACGGGGACGGCCAGCGGCCCCGGTACCCCCGAGGGGGACGGCGGGAACTGGGGGGACGCCCCTGGGCTTGGGGACAACCCCGGGCCGAAGGGTGCTGCGGCCGGAGACGTGCTGGTGCGGGGGGACGCCCCGATTCAGGGGGACGCCCCAGGGCGTGGGGACATCAGGGTGCAGGGGGGCACCCCAAGTGATGGGGACGCCCCGGGACGTGGGGCCACCGCGGTGGACGATGGCATCCCGAGCGATGGGGCCACCTCAAAAGACGGGGACGCCGCGGTGCCGGGGGACACCCCCAGCCCTGAGGACACCCCAAGGCACGGGGCCACCGCGGTGCATGGGGACACCCCCCGCCCTGGGGACACCCCGAGCGATGGGGCCACCAAGGTCCACGGTGTCACCTCAAGGCACGGGGACACCCCCAGCCCGGCGTCCCCCCCAAAAGACACGTCCCCCCCAGCCCCCTCCTCCCCCCCCGGCGGCCCAGTCGACGACTTACTGGTGCCACTGGGCCAACCGGTGCCCCCCAGCTGGGTGACGCTGGAGGGGGACTTCGTCCTGGTCCTGGCCATCTACCAGTCGCACTTGGGGGCCGAACTGGTGGCGGCCCCCCGGGCCCGGCCCGACGACGGCCTCATCCACCTCTGCTACGTGCGGGCGGGGGTCTCGCGGGGGGCCCTGCTGCGGGCGCTGCTGGCCATGACACGGGGTGGCGGCGGGGGGGGGGACGGACGCCGCCGCCGGACCCCCCTTGTCCCGCGTCCCAGCCCGCGCCTTCCGCCTGGAGCCCCTGACGCCCCGGGGGGTGCTGACGGTGGACGGGGAGCGGGTCGAGTACGGACCCCTCCAGGGACAGATCCACCGCGGGCTGGCCCGGCTCCTCACCCCCACCGCACCCTGAGGGGGGACGCGGGGGGCACCCCAAGGAGTCGGGGACCCGAGAGACCCCGGGGGTCGGGGGCAACCGAGGGGGTCGGGGGGACCCAAGGGCTTAGGGGCACCCCAAGGGGCCCGGGCAGGTGGGGGGGACACAGGTGGTTGGGTGGTCCCCAAGGGGTCGGGGGACCCCAAGGGTTTGGGGGGACCCAGGTGGTTGGGGGGACCACAAAGGTTTGGGGGGACCCAGGTGGTTGGGGTGTCCCCAAGGGGTTGGGGGGACCCCAAGGGTTTGGAGGGACCCAGGGGGTCAGGGGGACCCCGAGGCTTTAGGGGGCTCCAGGTAGTTGGGGGGACCCGGGGGGGGGACCCAGCCATTGGGGGGGGATCCAGGTGTCCGGGTGGCCCCTGCACTGACCCCCAGGACACCTCCCCTCCCCCCCCCAGAGCTGCCCCCACCCCACATTAAGGGGTGACCCCAAACTGGAGGGGACCCAGGCGTCCGGGTCCTGTCCCACCCCCCCGAAGCTCATGCCCGGACGCCTGGGTCCCCTGGGGGGGTCCTGCTGACCCCCACGCCCCCCCCCCCCCCATGACCTATGCAATAAAGCCCGAGCGTGGAGTGAGCTGTCCTTGGGGGGGTCGTGGTGCTGGGGGGGGGGTGTCACGAGTGGGGGGGCTGGCACACGCGTGTGCATGGGCTCTGCACCACCGCCCCCCCCCATCGCAGTGCCCCCAGTTTGGCCTCCCAGTTCAGGCTGTGACCAGCAGCAGGATCAGGGGTTTATTCTGTACAAAAGCCCCCCCCCCCTTGGGGGGATCACGACCCCCAAAACCCACGTGCGGGGGGAGGTGGGGGGGTGGGGGAAGGGCAGTAAAGTGGTCAAAGTGCAGAGGGGGGGTTGGGGGGGCCCGGACGCCTGGGTCCCCCCAGGGGTGGGTTGCTTTTTTTTGGGGGGGGGGGGGGCGGGGGTGTGACGTGCTGGCTTCTGTCCCAGGCTGGGAAGGGACCCAGGCGTCCGGGGGTGTCCCGTCCCCCCCCCATCCCCTCCCAGTGACACTACTGGCCTTAACTGGAAATGGGTCACTGGGAGGAAGGGGGGGGGGCTGTGAGGGGACCCAGGCATCTGGGGGCTGCCCCCCCCCCCCCAAGAGAGGACCCAGGGGTCCGAGAGCTCCTGCGGGGTGGAATGACCCTGCGGGGGCTCCCGGACCCCTGGGTCCTCTCTTGGGGTGGGGGGGGGTGGTCCTGGGGGGGTGCAGTGCTTGGGGGAGGGGGGCACCCGGACACCTGGGTCCCCCCATGTTGTGCTTTAAACCAGCCCTGGGGCTGGGGAATAAATATTTACAAGGGGGGGGGGGCAGGGAGAGACCCCCATGGAGGGGGGACCCAGGTCCCCAGCCTTTTGGGGGGAAGGGGGGGGAAACAGTCCAGCCTGGGGGACCCCCACCCCCCGACTGGGTCGGTTCTGGATGGATCCAGATCCCGGTTCCAGGTTGGGGCTGGAGATGGTATCTGGCCAGATCCGGTGCCGGATCCCAGCACCAGATCCCATGGCCAGATCTTGGTGCTGGATCCCAGGGCAAGATCCTGGTGCCGGATTCTGGTGCCGGATCCCGGTGCTGTGTCTTGTTGCTGGATCCTGGCGCCAGATCCCATGGCCAGATCTTGGTGCTGGATCCCAGTGCCAGATCTTGATGCTGGATCCCAGAGCAAGCTCCTGGTGCCAGATTCTGGTGCCGGATCCCACGGCCAGATCGTGTTGCTGGATCCCAGTGCTGGATTCCAGCCCCATCTCCAGGCTGGTCCTGAACCCTGGATCCCAGCTCCCGGCCACTTCTCCCGCTCGGCATCCGGCTCCGGCCGCAGGGATGGGTCGATGCCGGACCGTGCCGTGCCGGTGTCCCTATAGGGCACCGTGCCAGGCTGTGCCGCGCCGTGCCAGGGTCCCTGCAGGGCACCATGCCAGACCGTGCCGTGCCATGCCGGAGTCCGACCGAGCACCGTGCCGTGCCGGACCGTGCCGCATCATGCCAAGGTCCTCCAGGGTGCCGTGCCGGACCACGCCATACCGTGCCGTGCCGGGAATCCTACAGGGCGCCGTGCCGGGCCTCGTAGCGTGCCAGCAGAGCACGGAAGCGGGCGAGCTCCCGGCGGGCGGCCGCCACCTCCTGCCGCAGCGCCGCGTTCTCCCGCTCCAGGAAGGCGGCACGCACCGAGATCTGGTTCTCCTTCAGCCGCCGCGCGTCCCGCGAGCGCTTGGCCGCCGCGTTGTTCTTGCTGCGCCGGCTCCAGTACTTCTCATCCTGCGGGGAGCAGGGGGATGATGGGGACCCCCCCGCCCCCCATGGACATGGGGGTCTCTCAGCCACCTGGGACCCCCCCCCCCCAGAACCTGGGTCTTCTGTGGACACGTGGGCCCCCCCCCCCCCAACACCTGGGTCTCCCCGATTCCTGGTCCCCCCCCGGGACGTGGGGGTCCCTCAGCCACCTGGGGACCCCCCCCCCCCCAACCTGGGTCTTCCGTGGATACCTGCCCCCCCCCCCCCCCGGGTGCCTGGGTCCTCCCGATTACCTGTGCCTGGGTCCCCCCAGCGCCTGTCGTGTCATCCCCCCCAAAGCCTGGGTCCCCCTGATTGCCTGTGCCCCCCCCCCAGATGCCTGGGTCTTCCGTGGACACCTGGGCCCCCCCCCAACGCCTGGGTCCCCCTGATTGCCTGTGCCCCCCCCCCGACACCTCATTTCCCCCTAAATGCGTGGGTCCCCCCTGGCTCCTGTCACCCCCTCCTCCCCAGTGCCTGGGTCCCCCCCTGATTCCTGCCCCCCGCTCCTGTCACCCCCTCCTCCCCAGTGCCTGGGTCCCCCCTGATTCCTGCCCCCCCCCAACAGCGGGGGGTCGGGTCCCCCCCCACCTTCTGCTCCTCGGGCACATGGACCTTCCGGGCCTTTCTGGCGATGGGCTGGGGCCGCAGCTCGTCCTGGGAGAAGCGGAGCCGCCGCGGGTCGAAGGGGCCCCCCCCGGGCCCCCCCAGCGCCTCCGCCTCCAGCAGCGGCTCCCCCGGCGCCGGGGGGGTGGGGGGGCCCCGGGGGGGGCCGGGGGCTGCGGGGGGAAGGGTCAGAGAGGGGATGGCACCACCCCAGCCAGGGCGGGGGGGGGGGGGAAATGGAGGGGAATGGGGTCCCGATCCGGCTGGGACAGGGCTGGGGGGGGCCCCACCGTGCGAGGGAGGGACAAGGGGGGGCCCTGTCACGATAGGGGGTCCCTATCGCATTGGGGGCGTCCCTATTGGAATGGGGGGGCCCCTATTGAAACGGGGGGAGTCCCTGTCATGATGTGGTTGGGCATCGGAGGTCCCTATTGCAATGGGGGGGTATCGCGATGGGAGGGGCTGTGTTGGGGTCTCTATCGCGACACAGCGCCGCCCACGGGGATGCACACTCGTGTCCGTGTGTCATCCCCCCCTCCAGCGGGTCGGCGTGGGGCGGGGCCAGGGACAGCCCGGGTCGTGCCCCCCCCGCCATGCGTGGGTCTCCCCCCCCCCCCCAACACCTGGGTCCCCCCCGTGTGTCCCACCCCCCCTGCCTCGCTCTCTACCGGACACCTGGATGTGTGTCCCCCCCCCAACCTCCACGCGTGGGTCCCCCCCCCCGGTGACACCCACCGGCCGGTCTCTCGTGGGCGGGGGGGGGCTCGGGGCTGGGGGGCAGCCCGTGCTCCCGCAGGAACTCGTCCAGGTCCACGTACTCCAGCTCCGCCGCGGCCCCGGGACGCTCCCACGGGGCGGGGGGGGCACCCACGAAGGCCCCCGCGGCACCCGCCCGCCTCCTCCATCCTGCCGCGCCCACGGACACGCGTCACCACGCGGCGGGGGGGGGGGACACGGGACACACACACACACACACACACGGGACAACCCCCCCCCTCCCGGGGGGCCGTTCTCCCCCCCCCTCCCGCCGCCGTTAATTCCCCGGGGGGGGCACGTGACCGGCCGCACGTGACGGCGGCACACGCGTGGGGGACACGGGACACGCGCGGGCTGCGCGGGGCGGGGGGGGGGGGAGGAGGGCGGGCGCACGTGCGGCGCTCACGTGGGAGCTCCCGCCCCCACGTGCGCCCTCACCTCGGGCGACCCCGGGACGGTTCCCACGGGGGGGGCGGAGAATCCCCCCCCCCCCCTCCCCGGGCGCCCACGCGAGGCGGGGGACGGGACGGGACACGCACGACACGGACAACCCCGGCGTCCCGGGGCGGGGGGGGGGCCCGATCCTGAGCCCCGTTCGTGCCCCGCTCGTCCCCGCGGCCTCAGCGTCGGGGTCCCGCCGGGGGTCGCGCATCTTCCTCCCCCCCCCTCACCTTTCCCGGTGCGCCCCCCCCCGGGGTCCTGCTGCCCCCCCCTCCAGTCCCGGTGCCGGTGCTCGCCCGGGTCCCGCTACCCCCCCCCCCGGGTCCCGGTTTCCCCCCCCGGTCCCGTTGCCCCCCCCCCGGTCCCGCTGCCGACCTGCCGCCCCGCGCCCCGCCGTGCCCTCGGCATGAGCCGCCCGCGGGGGCGCTGCGCCCCCCCGCCCACCGAGGGGCGGGGACTGCCCGAGCCACGCCCCCACCCCGGCGCTGCGCCTATCCCCGCCTGCCTTGCGCGCGAGCGACGCCCCGCGCCCCGCCCGCTAGGCCGCGGGGCGGGGCGCCGCTGGCCGAGGCCCCGCCCCCTCAGCGCACGTTGCGCTCCCCTCATTGGTCCCCTCCGCTTTATTCCCCTTCCAATCCACGCCCCCGCTGCAGGTGTCGCCCCGCCCCTCCCCGCAAAGGGCGGAGCTCCTCCCCTCCGCCGGGCCCCGCCTCCCTGGCGCCCGTCGCGGCCAATAGGGGCGCGGGGGGGCGGGGCCGGCGGTCATGCGGCGCGGCCATGGGCGCCGCGGGGGGGGGGGGCGGTCTGACCTAGATTTAGCCAATGGGACGGCGCGCGGAAGGCGGGGCCTGACCCAGTTTTGGCCAATAGGGGCGGGGGCGGGGGGCGAGGCCTGAGGGGCCGCGAGCACGTGGGGCCGCACGTGCCCGCCCGGGGGCGAGGGGGGGAGGGGGCGGGCGGGCGAGCTCTTAAAGGAGCCGCGCTCTTACAGGGGCCGCGCCCGGGAGTCCGGGGCCGGGGGCGGGACCCCGGCGTCCGGGACCGCCCTGGGGGAGGGGCACACGGTCCTGCGGGGAACCCCCGCGACCCCCCCCACGTGACGAGCTCCCGGGCGGTGACGTCACCGTCCCCACGGTCCTCCTCCCCCCCCCCGTCCCGGTCCCCGGTCCCCGTCCCCCCTCCGCGGCCTCCCAACGGGGGGACGCGGCGTCCGGCGCCCCCGTCCTCACGGCTCCCCGCGGGGCCTGTCGTCATTTCCGCCCCGGGAGAGGTTCCCAGCCCCTCCCCCTCCAAATCCGCCGCTCTGATTGGCCAGGAGCAGCTCCCTCCCCTGCCCACCGGCGGCCATCTTGTTGCGGGCGACCCCTTCCCCCCCCCCCCCCGGGCGCCATCTTGGGTGCGGGCAGCCGCCATCTTGTCTCGGGCCCCGTTCGGCGCCGGGCAGCGGCCGCCATCTTGGCCGGGGGAGGAGGGCGCCGCGGCGCCATCTTTAGTGTGGGCAACACCCCCCCTTCACCCTCCCCGCTCCCGTCCCGGGCCTGGGGGGGGGGGGGGGGGTGTCTCCGCGACCCCCCATCTCCCGCGTGGGGGTGGGGGGCAGGGGTTTTTTCCCGGTGTCCCGGGTCCCCGCCCCCCCTTCTCCACCGTATAGCAAAGGATTGTGGGGGGGCGGGGGGGGCGGAGCTTGTGTCACGTGTTCCCGGCCGGGGGGTTCCGGCTCCGGCGGGGGAGGCGCGTCCGGCCAGGCCCGTCCGTGCGGGGCTCCAGGGCGGCCCCGGCCCCGCACCCCCCACCCCTCCCCCCTCCCCGCCCCCGGACCGACCCCCCGGCCCCGGACGGACGGGCCTGGTTCACCCCCAGGTGAGTGACACCCTCCCTCCCCCCCCCCCATCGCTGCCGGGGCCGCCCCGGGCCCCATTGACCCCCCCCAAGGCCGAGGGGACCCCATAGCCCGCCCCCCCGCCCCAGATCTCACAGCACCCCTAAAAAGCCAAGGGGGACGCCCCAGCCGCACGTCCCGGCTCTGGGCTCCTGCTCAGCACCATCCACCCCCTGTCCTCCTCCCCCCGCCCTCACAGCCCCCCCAAAAAGCCAAGGAGACCCCATGACCCAGCCCCGCATCCCGCCTCTGGGCTCCTCCCGACCCCCATCCACCCTCTCCGCCCCCCAAAAAAGCCGAGGGGACGCCCCCGGCCGAGCCCCCACATCCCGCCTCTGAGCTCGTTCCCAGGCCCATCCACGCCCTGTCCCCCCCCCGACCTCAAAGCCCCCCAAAAACCCAAGTGAACCCCATGACCCAGCCCCACATCCCAGCTCTGAGCCCCTCCTGACCCCCATCCACCTTCTGCCCCCTCCAAAAACCCAAGGGCACCCCACATCCCACCTCAGAGCTCCTCCCCAGGCCTGGGGGATACCCCCCGCCCGACCCCCCCCCCCCCCCACCTCTCACGCCCCCCCCCTCAGGTCGCAGCCCCCCCTCCCCGGGCGGAGATGGAAGCCAACGTCAGCGACGAGAGCGTTCACTTCCAGAGCTACCCCTTCGACTTCCTCGAGTTCCTCAACCACCAGCGCTTCGAGCCCATGGAGCCCTACGGCCACGAGCACCCCAAAACCCTGCCCGCCCTCCCCTGCCCCCAGCCCCCCTTCGACTACCCCCCCCCGCCCGGCGCCCCCCCCTTCGACCGCCCCCCTGCTGCCAAGCACAAGGACTTCAAGGCGGAAGGTGGCGCCTCCTCTTCCTCCTCCTCCTCCTCCTCTTCCTCCTCCCAGCCGAAAAAGGCGGAGGGCAGTGTGGGGGTGCAAGCGGGGGCCCCCCCGTACCCCAGCCCGGCCGTACCCCCCCCCACCGCAGCCCCTCTTTGAGGCCACCGGCGCCTTCAACGCGCCCCAATGGGGCATCGTGGACCTCTCCAGCCACCAGCACCTCTTTGGGGGGCTGAAACGGGGTGGGACGGTGGCGGTGACGACAGGGACCGGCAGCGGCGGCGGGGACTCCGGCGGCCCCTCCGGCCCCCCCGGAGGCCGGCGGCGAAGGAGGAGAAGAGTTATTTCCGCCGGCTGAAGTATTTCATGGAGCGGCGCTTTCCCTGCGGCGTCTGCCAGAAGTCCTTCAAGCAGTCGTCCCACCTGGTGCAGCACATGCTGGTGCACAGCGGCGAGCGGCCCTATGAGTGCGGCACCTGTGGCCGCACCTATAACCACGTCTCCAGCCTCATCCGCCACCGACGCTGCCACAAGGAAGCTGCTGAGGATGGCGGCGCTGCTGGCGTCACCCCCGCGGCAGTGGCCACCACCTCCGGGGTCATGCCGGCACCCAACGGGGCCGGGGGGGTCTTGCCGGCACCGAATGGAGTCAATCCAATGGCAAGCGGGGTCAACGCGGCGCCCAACGGAGTCAACACAGCACCCAGTGGGGTCAACCTAGCAGGGAGCGGGGTCATGCCGGCGCCCCAATGGGGTCAACGTGGCACCCAATGGGGGTCAACGCGGCGCCTAATGGGGTCAATGCGGCACTGAGCGGCGTCATCCCGGCACCCAGCAGCGTCATCCCGGCACCCGGCGGGGTCATCCTGGCGCCGAGCGGGGTCATCCCCGGCGCCCGGTGGGGTCACTTTGGCGCCCGGCGGCGCCGCCCCCGGCACCCAGCGGCACTGCCCCGGATGGCCCCTTCACCTGCTCGCTGTGCTGGAAGGTCTTTAAGAAGCCGAGCCACCTCCACCAGCACCAGATCATCCACACCGGCGAGAAGCCCTTCAGCTGCTCGGTGTGTGCCAAGAGCTTCAACCGGCGCGAGAGCCTCACGCGCCACGTCCAAGACGCACTCGGGGCTGCTGCGGGTGCCCTGCGCTGTCTGCGGGAAGGAGTTTCGGGATCCAGCGTACCTGCTGCGGCACCAAGCAGCCCACAGTGGCCAGCGCCCTGACTACAAGTGCGAGGTCTGCGGCAAAGCCTATGCCGCCCCGCAGAGCCTGCTGCGGCACCGGCAGGTTCCACGCCGGCCCCAAGGCCGGCGGCGGTGGCGTACCCCGGCGTCCCCAAGGGAACAGTGGCGGCGGTGCCTGTGTTCCCTGGTGCCTACGCGGCACCGGAGGGGGAGGTGAAGGCGGGCGACGGTGCCGGAGGCTTCTTGTCCCCCCCGCCGGCTGCGTTGCTGGCACCGGGGAAGAGTTTCGGCTGCGGCATCTGTGGGCGGGCATTTGGCCGTCGAGAGACGCTGAAGCGGCATGAGCGGATCCACACCGGGGAGAAGCCGCACCAGTGCGCCGTCTGCGGCAAGCGCTTCCGTGAGTCCTTCCACCTCAGCAAGCACCACGTGGTGCACACCCGCGAGCGGCCCTACAAGTGCGAGCTCTGTGGCAAAGCCTTCGGCTACCCCCAGAGCCTGACCCGGCACAAGCAGATCCACCGGCTGCCCTTGCCCTGCGGGTTGGGCGGTGCCGGGACCCCCCCCTGAGGGGCTGAGCTACGGCTGCGGCGAATGCGGTGAGCGTTTCCCCGACCTCTTCCGTGCAGTCAACCACAAGGAAGCCCACGCCGGGGAGAAACCCTATGGGTGCGACGCCTGCGGCAAAGCTTTCGGCTTCATCGAGAACCTGATGTGGCACAAGCTGGTTCACCAAGCCGCACCAAGCCGCCCCCGAGCGGCTGCTGCCCGAGGGGGGGCCGCCGGCTGAGAGCGGGCTGCAGCCCCCCGAGGAGCACCCGGTAGTGCCGAGCGGCGAGCGTTTCACCTGCGGCACCTGTGGGCAGAGCTTCAAGCATTTCTTGGGGCTGGTGACCCACAAGTATGTCCACCTGGTGCGGCGGACGCTGGCCTGCGGCGTCTGTGGGCAAAGCTTCGCCGGCGCCTACGACCTGCTGCTGCACCGGCGCCGGCACCTGCAGAAACGCCATTTTGGTTGCTCGGTTTGTGGGAAGCGGTTTTGGGAAGCGGCATTGCTGATGCGGGCACCAACGTTGCCACACCGAGGAACGGCCTTACCGCTGCGCCGTCTGCGGCCGTGGCTTCCTGCGCTCCTGGTACCTGCGGCAGCACAAGGTGGTGCACACCGGCGAGCGCGCCTACAAGTGTGCCCTCTGCAACAAGCGCTTCGCCCAATCCTCCAGCCTGGCCGAGCACCAACGCCTCCACGTCGTCGCCCGCCCCCAACGTTGCCAAACCTGCGGCAAGACCTTCCGTTACCGTTCCAACCTCCTGGAACACCGGCGCGTTCACCTGGGCGAGAAGGTTTACCGCTGCGAGCTTTGCGGCAAGAGCTTCTTCTACCTGTCCTCCATTCTACGGCACCAGCGCTCGCACGACGCACGACGCGACCTGCGCTGCTCCGCCTGCCTCAAGCTCTTCAAGGACCCCAAGTACTTCAGCAAACACCTGCAGACCCACCAGGGCGGGCGCCCCTTCAAGTGCAGCACCTGCGGCGAAGCGTTCCGCAACACCTATGGACTCAAGAAGCACCGGCATGGCCACAAGCTCGAGCGCCTGGCCGCCCTGGCACACAAGGACGCCTGAGGACGGGGTGCGGCGGCAGTGGTGGGCGCCCCGATGGGATGGGGTGGTGGTGGTGGGGCCGGGTGCTGCGGCAGGGCTTGGCTCGGTGCGATGCGGATCATCGTGGTGCGACGTGGCTTGTGGCGCGACGGGGCTCGGCGCAACTTGGTGCGGCGCAGTGGGTCTCGGCACAGCTCGGCATGGTGCAGCGTGGCTTATTGTGGTGCAACGGGGCTTGGCACAGCTCGGCATGGTGCAACACAGCTCGGCACAGGGCAACAGGGCTCAGCGTGGTGCGACGTGGCTTATCATGCTGCAACGGGGCTCGGCACGGCTCAGTGTGGTGCAACATGGCTCAGCATGGGACTCAGCGCAGCTCGGCGTGGTGCAGCACGGCTCGGCACAGGGCAATGGGTCTTGGCACAGCTCGGCGTGGTGCAGCAAGGCTTGGCATAGGATAACAGGTCTCGGCACGGCTCTGCGTGGTGCAGCGAGGCTCGGCACAGCTCATCAAGGTGTAATATGGCCCCTGCGCGGCTCGGCACGGCTTGTCATGGTGCAACGCAACTCGGCACAGCCTGGTTCGGCTCGGTGCAGCTCATCACGGTGCAACAACACAGCCCAGCATGGCTTGGCGCAGGGCAGCGTGGCACGGCACAGCTCAGCACAGCTTGCCATGGTGCAGCCCGGCCCAAAGGACATGGGGGAATGCCATCCCCGGGACGCCGGGGTGCACAGACACGACACATACCCCCCCCAGCGCCCCCCATGCCGAGCCCGGACACCTGGGTCCCCATGGGGGGGCTGGGGCGTGGGGAGACACCCCCCCCAACAGCCCTCCTCGCCCCAGAGGGATTTTTTAACACCGCAGGTCTATAAATAAATGCAGATATAAATATATATATATATATATATATAAAAAAATCTATAATAGAGAGTTTCCGCACCCCCTGCCTGGCAAGGGGGGGTCCCGGCACGGGCAGAGACCGGCTACAGCTCGCCGCGGTGAGGGGTGGGGACCGCGGCGTTCGACCCGGGGATGTACAGATGAAGCCGATATTAAACCGTGGATGCGACCGTGGGGATGACTCCTTCCAGCGCCAGCAGGGCTGGGGGGGTTGGTCGGTTGATGGGTTGGTTGGATTATGGGTGGGTTGGTTGGTTGATTGGTTGGACCATGGACAGGTTGGTTGGTTGAGGGGTTGGTTGGTTGATGAGTTGGTTGGATCATGGGTGGGTTAGTTAGTTGGGTTAGTGGGTTGGTTGGTTGATGGGTTGGTTGGTTGGTTGATTGGTTGGACCACAGACAGGTTGGTTGGTTGATGGGTTGGTTGGTTGATGGGTTGGTTGGACCACAGACAGGTGAGTTGGTTGAGGGGCTGGTGGGTTGGTTGGCCGAGGGGTTCAGGGGTTGGGTGGGTAGGGGGTGGTTCATGGTTGGGTGTTGGCTGTTGGCCATTGGTTTTCAGGCTATTGCCCGCCCCCCACCCCAAATGAGACAACAGGAGACAAAAGGAAAAACCAAAAAAGAGCTTTTTAATAATAATTAAAAAAAAAACAACATCAAGTGGGGGAGAGCCGGGGGGGGCCTCGCACGGGGGTCGGGGGGAGCAGCTTCACAGGGGGGCGGGCAGCGCAGACCCCGTCCCCAGGGCCACCGTCCCTCTGTGCAGGAGCCCCGAGGCCACCATCCTTCCATGTCCCCAGCCCCAGCGCCACCATCCCTCCACGATGAGCACCAGGGCCACCATCTCCACGTCCCCAAACCCTTGGCCACCATCCCTCTATGACAAGACCCAGGACCACCACCTTGCCATGTCCCCAACCCCAGGACCACCATCCCTCCATGACGAGCTCCAGGGCCACCATCTCCCATGTCACCAACCCCAGGGTCACCATCTCTCCAGGACCAGCTCCGTGCATGAGCCCTGGAGCCACCATCCTTCCATGTCCCCAACCCCAGGGCCACCACCCCTCCATGACGGGCCCTGGAGCCACCATCTCCCCACGATGAGCTCCAGGGCCACCATCCTTCCACGTCTCCGACCCCAGGGCCACCACCCCTCCATGATGGGCCCTGGAGCCACCATCTCCCCACGATGAGCTCCAGAGCCACCATCCCTCCACATCCCCAACCCCAGAACCACCATCTCGCCACGATGAGCCCTGGAGCCACCATCCCTCCACGATGAGCTCCAGGGCCACCATCCCCCCGTGCAGAAGCCCCAGGCCCACCACCCTTCCACAAGCCCCACATCCACCACCTCTCCACGTCCCATTCCCCCCCCCCCACTCACCACCCGCCCTCCACCCGCCATCACGGCGCAGGTGGCCGGGGCAGATGCTTGCGCCTGACGTGTCGCTGGAGGGTGTTCCTCTCCCCGAAACGCATGTGGCAGTGGGGACACTGGAAGGGCCGTTCCCCTGTGTGCACCCGTTGGTGGTGGGCCAGCTCCCCCGAGTCCCGGAAACGTCGGGGGCAGAGGGGGCAGGCGTGGGGCTTGCGGCCGGCGTGGGTGTATTTGTGACGTTCCAGGTGGGACGTTCTCTTGAAGGCTTTGCCGCAGGCGCGGCAGACGTGGGGCTTGTGCTCCGAGTGGGTGATGCTGTGGCGCTGCAGGTAGGAGAGGTACTCGAAGGAACGGCCGCAAACCGGGCAGGAGAAGGCGCGACGGAGGGTCCCGGGACCCCCGGGTTCGGCCACCAGCACCGTATAGGGCAGCCCTTGGTTGTCGATCAGAAGGTAGCGACCCCCGGACGGGGGGCTGGACCCACGGCGAGAGGTCGAGGAGGAAGAGGACGGAGGGTCCACGGGCGGTGGTGAGGGCGGCGGCAGCGGCGGCGGGGCGGGGGGACGGCGGCGGGGGGTGGCTGGAGGTCTCGGTGCGGCTGTGGGGAGAGGAGGGGGGGTTAGGGGGGACGTGGAGGGGAACGGGGGGTGGGGGGGGGGAGGTGGGGGTCCCGGACACCTGGGTTCCTGACAATAGGGTTGGGAGATATAGGGGGTCCCCAGGGATGTGGGGCAGATCTGGGGGTCCCAGACACCTGGGTCCCCCGGCGTGGGGGGATACGGGGGTCCCGAGTGCATGGGTTCCCAGGAATGGGGCGGGGGGGAGATATAGGGGTCCCCAGCAGTGGGGGGACATGGGGGTCCCGGATGCCTGGGTCCCCAGGGATGTCGGGCAGATCTGGGGGTCCCGTATGCTTGTGTCCCCTGGCGAGGGGCAGATCTGGGGGTCCCGAACGCCTGCGTTCCTTGGGGGAGTAAATGTGGGGGGTCCCGGGTCCCCAGGGGTGGGGGGAGATCTGGGCGTCCTGCACACCTGGGGCCCCGGGGGGGGGGGGCAGACCTGGGGGGTCCCGAACGCCCGGGTTCCCAGGAATGTGGGGCAGGTCCTGAACGCCGCTGCCACCCCCCCGGTCCCGTGTCCCCCCCTACACCCCCCCCCCCCTCCGCTGCCCCGTTACCTCCCGGCGGCTCCGCGCCCCGGGCCCCACCTCGGGGCCCTTCATGGGGGCCCCGCTCAGGCCGCGGCGTCTCCGGTCCGGACCGACCCCGGCTGCGAGCCCGGGGGGGCGGGGGGGGGGCGTCCGGGGCCGCCGCATCGGGGTCGCCGGGCCCCGCGGGGCGGGAGGGGGGCGCCCGGTGGAGGGGGGGGGGGGGGTGCGGGAGAAGGGGGGGGGGGTTCGGCCCGCGCCGGTGTCGCAGCGTTTGGTGTCCGGGTGGAAACGCCGCGCGGAGACGCGTTCTTTCCCGCCCCCAGCCCCAGGCAGCCCACGGGGGGACACGGTGCTTCTGCACTTCGACGACCCCCCCCCCCCCCCCCCCCGCCACGGCCCCACGCGTGTCAGTGCACAGCCCCGCAGCGCGTGTCTGCCTGCGCGTGTGTCCGTGCAGGGGCTCCCGCGCGCACACGCGTGTCCGTGTCCACCCCCACGCGCTCCCCGCGGCGGCGGTAGGGGAGAACCGCCCCCCCCCCCGGGGGGATGTTTTTAGCTTCTGCTCAGGGGCGGCTCTTTCGCGACGCTCCCTCCCGTCCCCCCTCGTCCCGTCCCCCCCGCCGCGCTTCGCCTTTCGCTCGCGGCCGCGCTCGGAATTTTGCCCCGGTCCCTGCGCGGGCGGCGGGGGCGGGCGGCAGCTCAGGGAGCGTCGCGAAAGAGACGCTCCAGAGCGGAGCCGAAACTCATCCCCGGGGGTGGGGGTGGGTTGGGGGGCGAGGGGAGCGGGCGGAGGCGGGGAGGGGCGGGAGAGTTGGGGGGGGGGGGGGGGAGGACCGGGCCCCGCGCCCCCCCCCCCCCGTAGTATCGTGTCGTCCCCCCCCCGACGCCTTTCGCCGTCGCTCCCCGGCGGCTCTTTGCAGACGGTCCCTGCCCGGGCGGCGGCCGCCGGGCGGATGCGGAGCGGGGGTGAGCGCGGGGGCTCGGCCGGGACCCCCCCCCCGCCGGGACCCCCCCCCCCAAACCGGGACCCCCCCCATAGGGACCCCCCCGCCCTGCCACCGGCCCCCGCTCCCCCCCGCCCCCTGCGCCCAGTTTGGGGACCCCCCCCATGAAGGGGTCCCTGTTCGGGGAGGGGGGGGGGTGTCCCGTTTTTTTTTGGGGGGGGGCGGTTTTTGGGGGGGAGGCGATCCCGGTGCGGGGGGCGTCCCGGTGCGGGAGGTCACGATTTGGGGGGGGGGGGGTGTGTCTCGGGGGTTCTCGGTCTGGGAGTTCACTGGTTTGGGGGGGGAGATCGGTTTTGGGGTCCCCGCGGGGGGTCCCGGGGGGGGCTGTCCGGGTTTGGGGGTCCGGGGGGGTCCCGGGGTGGATCCAGGTGTGTGTGGTGCCCTTTGGGGGGGGATCCCGGTTTGGGGGGGTCCTGGGAGGGGGTCCCGGTGGGGGAGGGTCCCGGTTTGGGGGGGTCCTGGGGAGTGTCGTGGTGTGGAGGGGTTCCTGGGGGGGGGGGGGTGTCTCGGTTGGGGAGTCCTTTCATGGGGGGTTGTCCCTGGGGGGGGTCCCAGCGATTTGGGAGGGTCCCGGGGGGGGTCGAGGTACCGCCACACCCTGGTGACCCCCCCGTCCCCCCCCCGGCAGCGTCCCGCCGAGGTGCCCGGAGACAGCGGGGGGGCCGGGGGGGTCCCCGCCATGGCCGAGCGCCGCCGCCGACCCGGTACTGGGGGGCTCGGGGGGGGCTTTGGGGGTGCCCAAGGGGAGGGGCAGGGACCCTGGAGGGGGTGAGGACCCCCCAAGGGGTATGGGGGGGCTGAGGAGACCAGGGGGATTTGGGGGGGGGGGCAGGACTCTATGGGAAGGGTCAGGGTTCCGGGGGGGGGGGGCAGGGACCCTCTTGGGGGGTGCTGGGGGGGTTGGGGTGCCCTGGGGGGGGGGGCGCTGGTGGGTGATGGTGACCCCCCCCGTGCGCCCCCTGCAGTGAAGAAGGACGAGGAGGCCTTCGAGATCTCCATCCCTTTTGAGGAGCCCCCCCATGTCGAGCCCCCCCATCTTCTACAGCCTCAGCCCCCCCCAGAGCAGCTTTGAAGGTGGGGTGCACCCGGACGCCTGGGTCCCTTTTGGGGGGGGGTGGGCAGCACCCTGGATGCCTGGGTCCCTTTGGGGGGGGGTGTCACAGGGTGCGGGGTGCCCAGGGGGGTGGGGGCCCGCCAAGCTGGGTGGGGGTGGGGGGCAGGCTCCCTGGGGACGTGGGGCTGAGGTTGGGGGTCCCCAGAGCCCCCCGGAGCACGGAGGGACCCCAGGATGGGGGGGCTGGTATGGGGGGGCTGGGGGTGCCCCAGTTGGGGGGTCCCTGGGGGTCCCCAGAACCCCCCGAGGCACGGGGGGGAAGTCCCCAGGGATGTGGGGCTGAGAGTTCCGCAGTTGGGGGAATCCCTGGGGACGTGGGGCTGGGGGTCCCCACGCTGGGGGGGGTCCCCAGACGTGGGTCTGAGGGTGGGGGTCCCCGGGGGTCCCCAGAGCCCCCCGGGGCGCGGGCGCAGCTGCACCTGGCCCTGGAGCGCAACGCCTGGCTGCAGAAGCGCATCGAGGACCTGGAGGAGGAGCGGGATTTCCTGCGCTGCCAGCTCGACAAGTTCATCTCGGGCGCCCGCGGGGGGGACGGTGAGGGGGACACGGGGGGGGACACAGGCGGGGGGACACGGGGGATGCTCAGGGCAGGGGGTCTGGGGGGGCTCGGGGATGTGGGGAGGCTCGGGGCAGGGGGGACTTGGGGTCTGGGGGGACAGGGGCAGGAGGTTTGGGGGGGACGGGGTCTGGGGGTACATGGGGACAGGGGGTGTGGGGATGGGGAGATGGGGGGACAGGGTTGGGGGGTTTGGGGGTGACAGGGACAGGGGTACATGGGAACAAGGGAGATGGGGTCTGAGGGGACACAGGGACGTGGGGCTGGGGGGGTCATGGGGGGACATGGGGACCCACGGATGGGGAGGGATGCGGAGGGACACAGGGATGGGAGGACGTGGAGGGGCAGGGAGGCCTGGGGCTGGGGGGGACATGGGGATGCTCATGGCAGGGGGATGTGGGGACACCGATTCGGGGGACATTTGGAGGGTGGGGCCCGGACGCCTGGGTCCCCCCGGCACTGAGCGCTGCCCGCAGAGGAGCACGGCCGCGGGAAGGCGGTGCCGCGGCGGGGGGGACGCGGGGGACCCCCACAACGGGGAGGTGACGGACAACGACAGCGTCGCCTCCTCCCTCGGCCCCTCCGAGGACGGTGGCGCCGGCGACCGGCGCCGGCAAAAACCCAAAAGCGGCGTCGCCCGGCGCCGCGTCGGCAAAGCCCGGACCCGCGAGCGGCAGCGGGGTGAGACCCCCTGGGGATGCCGGGGACCATACGGGACCCCCTGGGGACACCGGGACACCCCTGAGCCTCTCGGGACCTATGGGGACCCCCTGGGGACACTGGGACCCCCTGGGGACAGCAGGGTCCCACCCCAGACCCCGCAGGGTCAGCCGGTCCCCTCCAGGACCCCCCCAGGCCACCATGTCCCCATGTTGTCCCCCCCCACCATGCCGGTGGCCATCGCTGGAGGTGACGGTGTCTCTTCTCTGCCCTGTCCCTGCCCCCGGCGCTGGGCCCGTGTCCCCCCACGTCTGTCCCTCTTGTCCCCATCCCTGTGTCCCTGTCCCCCTCCGTCCCTGTTCCCATGTCCTCATGTCCCTGTCCCCATCCCTGTATCCCCCCGTCCCCATGCCCCCCACCCCCCTGTGTCTCCATCCCCATGTCCCCATCCCTGTGTCCCACATCCCCCATCTCTCTGTCCTCTATCCCCATGTCCCCTGGCCCCCCATCCCCACGTCTCCATGTCCCTTACCCCTGTATCCCCCGTCCCCACGTCCCCGTGTCCCATGTCCCTGCGTCCCCATCCCCATCCCTGTGTCCTCATGTCCCCATCCCTCCCTGTCCCCATGTCCCCCATCCCTGTGTCCCCATGTCCCTTTGTCCCCATGTCCCTGTGTCCCATCCCTGTCCTTGTGTCCCCATGTCCCTGTCCCTGTGTCCCTGTCCCGTCTCCCACCCCCATGTCCTCCTGTCCCTGTTCCTGTCCCCGTATCCCATGTCCCCATCCCTGTGTCCCTGTCCCCCTCTCCCATCCCTGTCCCCATCCCTCCTGTCCCCATGTCCCCCCATCCGTGTGTCCCCATGTCCCTGCGTCCCCATATCCCCATCCCCGTATCCCTGCCCCCCCATCTCCCATCCCTCTCCCCATCCCCACGTCCTCGTGTCCCTGTCCCCCTTGTCTCCCATCCCCACGTCCCTGTGTCTCCATCCCCATGTCCCCTGTCCCCAAACCCCCCCCCCCCCGCAGTGAAGGACGCCGACGGGGTCCTCTCCCGCTACAAGAAGATCCTGACCACCTTCCAGAAGCTGAAGAGCATGAGCCGGGCCTTCGAGCACCACCGCGTCGACCGCAAACACGGTGGCGCTGACCACCCCCATCGCCGAGCTGCTGCTGGTGGCCCCCCGAGAAGCTGGCGGAGGTGGGGAGTTCGACCCCTCCAAGGAGCGGCTGCTGGAGTACTCGCGCCGCTGCTTCCTCGCCCTCGACCCCGACACCCTCCAGAAGGTCCAGGCCCTCAAGAAGAGCAAACTGCTGCTGCCCATCACCTACCGCTTCAAGCGGTGAGACCCCCGCCCCCCCCCGGCTGGGATGGGAGCCCCCCGACCCGCCTGGGACCCCCCACTCGCTCCCATACCAGGACAGGACCCCCCCAGAACCAGCCTGACACCCACCTGCCTGCCTGCTCCCCCAGCATGGTGGGACCCCCCCCCCCCACTCGCTCATGTACCAGGACGGGACCCCTCTCCCCGCCAGGACCCCCGCGTGCCCCCCCCCCGTGGGCTGGGATGACCCCCCACTCGTCCCCCACTGCCAGACAGGAGCCCCCCGACCCAGCTGGGACCCCCCACTCGCTCCCGTACCAGGACAGGACCCCCCCAGAACCAGCCTGACCCCTCCTCGCCTGTTCCCCCAGCATGGCGGGACCCCCCACTCGCTCCCATACCGGGATGGGACCCCCCCCCCAGGACCCCCACGTGCCCCCTCCATGGGCTGGGACCCCCCTGGACCCCACACTCGTCCCCCACTGCCAGACAGGAGCCCCCCAGAACCAGCTTGACCCCCCCCAACTTGCTCCCCCAGTGGGACAGGGCCCCGCCGGACCCCCACTCATTCCCCACACAGAGGTGGGACCCCCCCCACGCTCCCATACCAGGGTAGGACCCCCCCCCGCACTCCCTCAGTGGGACAGGATCCCCCCAACCCCCCCCCCCACCAGGACGGGACCCCCCCAGAACCAGCCTGACCCCCACACGTGCCCCCCCCGATGGGGTAAGACCCCCCCAGATGCCCCCTGTGGCCCCCCTCCCCCCCCCAGGGCTCAGTCTGAGGGGGTCCTGCCCCCTGCCATGGGGGTCCCCCCCGTCCCCGTCCCCCCCCCCCGCTCTGCCTGTGCCCCCCCCAGCCCAGGGAAAAAACCAGGAAAAGGAGAAAAAAAACGAAAAAAGGGGAAAAAAACACCAAAAAAAGGAGAAAAAGAGGTGGGAAAATGGCAAATAAACGGGAAAAACGCCGAGATTTGGGCAAAGTGCGGCGCTTCTGCCTGGCTGCTTGGGGGGTCAGGGGTCATGGGGTCAGGGGTCATGGGGTCAATTCTGGGGTTGGAGGGCCCTGGGGATCACGGGAGGGTCAGCGGTCATGGCTGCCCAGGGGGGTCAATTATGGGGTCAGGGGTCATGGCACTGGGGGGCCAGGGGGGTCAGGGACGGGGTCGGGGGTCACGGGACCCTCCTGGTGTCACCGGGGGCGCGTGTCCCCGTGGGGCACGTGTGACCCCACCTCCCCGTAACGACACTTCCGCTCCCCGCCGGAAGTGCTCTCACGGCGAGGGGTGGGGAAGGAGCCGAAGTGGAGCCGAGCGGCGGCGGAAACTGCCGAAGGGGCGACCCGCGGGGCGGGGCCAGCCAGGAGGAAGTCGCCTGGGCGGAAGCGCGGCCAAGGTGGCGGCCGGACGGTACCGAGCCGTTCAGGGAGGCTCTCCCAGCGCTCACCGGGAGGGGCGAGGGCGGCGGAACCCCGCCGAGGCGGCGGAACGCGGCTGTTCCTTCCCGTTCCCGGTGGCCGAAGCGCGGAGCGGCGGCCGGAAGTTAGTGAGATCTCCGCCGGAAGTGGCGTAGCAGCGTGGCGGAAGAAGCCTGAGGAGAGCCGAGCTCTTCCGGAAAGAGGCGAGCGGGGAGAGCCGAGCGCCGCCGGAAAGGGCCGAGCGCCGCCGGGAAAGGGGCCCGAGCGCCGCCGGAAAGGGCCGAGCGCCGCCGGAAAGGGCCGAGCGCCGCCGGAACGAGCCGAGCGCCGCCGGAAAGGGCCGAGCGCCGACGGAAAGGGCCGAGCGTCGCCCGAGGGAGCCCCGAGCGGCGGCCGGAAGCTGCCGAGCGCGGGGCCGGAAGTGGCCGAGCGTTGCCGAGCGGGGGGACGGTGCCCGCCGCGGCCTGCGCGGGGTCGGAGCCGGGAGCGGGGCCGGGGCCGAGGCCGAACCGGGAACCGGGAGCGGGGCCGGGGCTGGAGCCGGGGCCGCCGCCGCCATGTCGGACTTCGACGAGTTCGAGCGGCAGCTCAACGAGAACAAACAAGGTACCGGCGGGGGCGGCGCCCCGCCCCCACCGCGCCGCCGCCGCCCCTCCCCCACCCGCCGCCGGGGCTGCCCCGCCCCCACCCGGGCCCTGGGGGGGGTCCCTGCCCCCCTTTTGGGGTATCCCCCCCCATGGGGTGCTCCCTGGGGCGGGGGGGGGGCTGCCCGGTCCCCTGCGGGGGGCTGCACCCCCCATCGCCCCCATTGGGGGTCTCTGCCCCCCCCCGGGTCCTCCCTTTGAGGGGGGGCTCCCCCCCGTCCCCATAAGAGGGGGCTCCCTGCCTCCCTAGGCTGTGCTCCCTTTGGGGGGCTCCCCCCCCAGCAATTCCTCAGCCCCCCTGCTTCGGTGCCTGAGGGGGGAGGGGGGTCGCGGTGCCCCCCGCCTCGGTTGCTGTTCCCCCCACCTTATTTTGGGGTGTCCCAGGAGGGGGCAGTCCTCTCTCCATATGCTGCCCCCCCCCCCACCATGTGCTCCCCCCCCCCGCAGGTCCCTGTGGCCCCCCGACGGGATGGGGACCCCCAGTCCGCGCTAATGGGGGGTCCCAGGCCTGGGGGGGTGGGGTGCTGCCTCCGGGAGGGACGGGGTGGTTGGGTGGCTGCTGAGCCCCCCCAACACCCCCCCCCCATCTTGTGTGTCGTCCCCCCCAGAGCGTGACAAGGAGAACCGGCACCGGAAGCGCAGCCACAGCCGCTCCCGCAGCAGGGACCGGAAACGCCGGAGCCGCAGCCGGGACCGGAGGAACCGGGATCAACGCAGCGTCTCCCGCGACCGTCGGCGGCGCCGGTACCACCCTGACGCCTGGGTCCCCTTTTTGGGGCGGGGGGGTGGGGGGGCAGAGGAGCTGCAACTCCCCCACCTTAATTAAAGGAGGGGGTCAGCTACAGCACCCACCATAACGGGGCCTCCTTTTCCTCGCAGGTCACCCCTGAGCCTTTCGGGACCCCTGAGGTGAGTCTGGGGGGGGGTCTGTCAGTGGGGGGAGCCACAGGGGGGTGCTCAGCCCCCCGCCTCACCCCATTGTGCCCCCCCCCGCCAGCCGCTCCCCCGCCATGAGAAAAAGAAGAAGATCCGCAAGTACTGGGACGTGCCACCCCCCGGCTTCGAGCACATCACCCCCATGCAGTACAAAGCCATGCAAGGTGTGTGCCCACCCCCTGGGCCCCTCCCCAAGCCCCCCCAGAACCCTCCCGGCCCTGACAGTGCCCCCCTTCCCCCCTCCCTCCGTTTTCCAGCCGCGGGGCAGATCCCGGCCACGGCGCTGCTGCCCACCATGACCCCCGACGGTTTGGCCGTCACCCCCACGCCGGTGCCGGTGGTGGGCAGCCAGATGACGCGGCAGGCCCGGCGCCTCTACGTCGGCAACATCCCCTTCGGCATCACTGAGGTATTTGGGGGGGTGGGCAGGAGCGAGGCGGGGGGCAGGATTTGGCACCCAGCCCCATTTCGGGGCTGAGGGGTTGGGGACGCCGATGGAGGAACCCCTCCTGCCACGAGACGGAGCCTTCAGCCTCCCTCCCCAGTCCCGCTGCCTGGTGGGGGGTACACCGCTCCCCCCTCACTCTTGTTTCTGTTATGTGCCCCCCTTTTTTCTTTTATACCCCCTCCCACTTTAGGAAGCCATGATGGATTTCTTCAATGCCCAGATGCGGCTGGGGGGGCTGACCCAGGCACCGGGGAGGCTGGGGGGGCTGACCCAGGCACCGGGGAACCCCGTCCTGGCCGTGCAGATCAACCAGGATAAGAATTTTGCCTTTTTGGAGGTAAAACGGGGTTCAAGGCATGCTGGGGAGGGGGGTATGGTGCTCATGGGGGGGTCACTAAGGCACGTGTCCCCTTCAGTTCCGCTCGGTGGACGAGACCACGCAGGCGATGGCCTTCGACGGGATCATTTTCCAAGGGCAGTCACTGAAGATCCGTCGCCCCCATGACTACCAGCCGCTGCCCGGCATGTCGGAGAATCCGTCCGTCTACGTGCCGGGTGAGTGGAGGGGGCCCCAAAATCCCCAGGGTCCCCCCACACCTTGATAGGGCAGCTGGCGGTGGGGGCACGCAGTGCTGGGACCCCCCTCCCTAACCCAAGGTTCCATTGCTGTGGGTCCTTCTTTCTCCGAGGGGGGACAAAATGTCTGTGGGCCCCCCTGGGGCTCCCCTCCATTTTGGGCTGAGCTGGTTCCCCCCCACACAAAGGAGATTTGGAAGGGGGGGGCCACTCCAGGGTGCCACCCCCTTTTTTGGGTTGCGTTATTTCTTTTCCAAAATGTATTTGTAGATAGGGGGGAAGTTCTGGGGTGCCCCTTTTCCGGCCACACTGGGGCTCCCCCCAGTGCTGGTTTGGTCCTGGGGGGCCCCCCCGTGCCCCCCCAACTCACAGCCATGTCCCCTCCCACCCCAGGCGTCGTCTCCACAGTGGTGCCCGACTCCGCTCACAAGCTTTTCATCGGGGGTCTCCCCAACTACCTGAATGATGACCAGGTGAGAAGGGGGGATGACCCTAGAGACCCTCCCCAAACTTGGGGGGGTGTCACAGTGGAGGAGGAGCAGAGGAACCCCATTTCTCTTCTCCGCTGAGTTTTCCATTGATGGGGGCAAGAATTGGGGGGGGGAAGGCAGTGGCCAGGACCCCCATGGTGTTTCGGGGTGGGATTCCCAGTGCCATGGGGGGGGGTCCTGGTGCTGGGGGGGATGTCCTAGAGCTGCCACACACCCCCAGTTGTGCTCCTCGCAGGTGAAGGAGCTGCTGACATCCTTCGGGCCACTGAAAGCCTTCAACCTGGTGAAGGACAGCGCCACCGGTCTCTCCAAGGGCTATGCCTTCTGCGAGTATGTCGACATCAACGTCACCGACCAGGTACCCCCAAAACCCCACCCCAGGGACCCCAAAACCCCCCTGACCCCCCCGGGTATTTCCAGAGCTTTTTGTGCCCCAAATGCCCCTAAAATGTGCCCCGAAAGTCACTGGGGAGATGCTGCCAGACTTGGGGATCCTCATGATGGTTTTAGGGACCCCCTTCCCAGCCCCTTGGGGTGCCTCGGGGGGGCTGCAAGCATCGTTCCTCCTTCCCAAATCATCTGTCTTTTTGGGGGGTGGCAGAGAAAGCCAGGCGCCTCCAAAATTCTGCTCTGGGACAAGAGAGGGGAACTCCCCACCCTGAGCTCCCCCAACACCTGCCACCGCAGCCTCAGGGTCTCTCAGGGTGCCCCAAACTTGGTTGGGGGTCCCCCAAGCCCTGTGGTGACCCCCCTGTGTCCCCCCCCTGTGTCGTTCTCCCCCCCCCCCCCAAGGCGATCGCTGGGCTCAATGGGATGCAGCTGGGTGACAAGAAGCTGCTGGTGCAGAGGGCCAGCGTGGGGGCCAAGAACGCCACCCTGGTGAGTGGGTGCAGGACGCCGGGGGTCCCGCCGGGATGGGGAGGGGAGGGACGGATGCTGGGGTCCCCCCCCGGGGTGGGGGAAGGGCCTGGGTCCTCTTTTGAGAGGGAGGAGGGGGCTCCAGGATGCCTGGGTTCTTTTCTAGGGGGGTATGGGGGTGCCAGGACACCTTGTCCATGTCCTGAGCGAGCCAGAGGGTCCTTGTGGGGGTGCCGGAATGCCTGGGTCCTCTTGCGGGGGGTGTCCCAGATGCCTGGGTCCTTTCCTCGGGGGGGTTTAGGGGCACCAGGACGCCTGGGTTATCTCCTGGGGGGGCTGTTGGGTTGCCAGGACGGCTGGGTTCTCTGGAGGGGACCCTGGACACCTGAGTTCTGTTTGGGGGGGTATGGGGGTCCCCGGGGAGGGGTATGGGGGCATCAGGACCCCTTGTCCCTGTCCCCAGCAAGCTGGGGTTCCCTGGGGGGGGGACAGCCAGGACGTCTGGGTCCTCTCCTGGGGGCCGTGGGGGTACCAGAACACCTTATCCCCGTCCCCAGCATGCTGGGGGTCCCCAGGGGAACATGGCGGTGTCAGGATCTCTTGTCCCCAGGCTCAGTGAACTGGGGGTCCCTGGGGGGGGGGGGCTGCCAGGACACCTTGTCTCCATCCCAAGGGAGCTGGGGGTGTCCCTGGAGGGATGTGGGGGGCACCAGGATGCCTCGTCCCCATCCCCAGCAAGCCAGGGGGTCTCAGAGGTGTCTGGGGGCACCAGGATGCCTGGGTCCACTTCTGGGGGGATGTAGGGGCACCGGGACACCTTGTTCCCATCCCCAAGGAGCTGGGGGGGGGGCGGGGGAGGGCTTTGGGGACATTAGGACACTTGGGTCCTCTTGGGGGGTGCCAGGAGTCCTTTCTCAGGCTAGCGTGGAGGTACCAGAACCCCTTGTCTGCGTGTCCAGTAATCTGGGGGGCTGCGGGGGGTGCCAGGACACCTGGATTTTCTCTTTGTGGGGGAGCCGGGGGGCAGCCAGGACCCCTCATCCCCATCCCCAGTGAACTGGGGGTCCCTGCAGGGGGGGCGGCTGGGAACAGCCGGGATGCCCAGGTCCCGTCCTGGGGGTGGAACACGGGGACACCAGGACGCCTCGTCCCCATCTCTAGGGAGCTGGGGGTCCCCAGGGGGGTCTGGGGGACACCCCCCCGTGTCGGGGCGGGCGCAGCGGGGTCCCGTCACGCCCCCTAACCCCCCCCGCTGTCGCCCCCCCCCTCCCCCCCCCCCTCACCAGAGCACGATAAACCAGACCCCGGTGACGCTGCAGGTGCCCGGGCTGATGAGCTCGCAGGTGCAGATGGGCGGCCACCCGACGGAGGTGCTGTGCCTGATGAACATGGTGCTGCCCGAGGAGCTGCTGGACGACGAGGAGTACGAGGAGATCGTGGAGGACGTGCGGGACGAGTGCGGCAAATACGGCCTCGTCAAATCCATCGAGATCCCCCGGCCCGTCGATGGCGTCGAGGTGCCCGGATGTGGAAAGGTGGGAGATGGAGAAGGGGCGGGGGGGGGTGGTGGTGCATGGGTGACCTGTGGGGACGGGGCAGGGGGACGAGGACAGCACCCAGGCACCCCAGTACCCTGTGGGCATGTGGCAGCGGGGACAAGACAAATCTCAGACACCCCAGTACCCCGTGGGGATGTGGCAGCGGGGACAAGGACAATTCCTAGACACCCCAGAACCCCGTGGGGACAGGGACAGTGGGGACAAGGACAATTCCCAGCCACCCCAGTACCCCATGGGGACAGGGACGCTGACTGTTCGCCCCAGGACCCCATGGGGACACCGCAGTGGGGACAAGGACAGCACGCAGGCACCCCAGTACTCCATGGGGATGGGGCAGGGGGATGAGGACAGCACCCAGACACCCCAGTGCCCGATGGGGACATGGCATTGGGGACGAGGACAGCACCCAGGCACCCCAGTACCACGTGGGGATGTGGCAGTGGGGACAGGGAGAGCACCCAGACACCCCAGTACCCCATGGGGACAGGGACAGCGACTGGACGCCCCAGTACCCTGTGGGGACGGGGCAGGGGGACGAGGACAGCACCCAGCCACCTCAGTACCCCGTGGGGACAAGGACAGGGACGGTGACTGGACACCCCAGCACCCGTGGGGACGTGGCAGTGGGGACAAGGACAATTCCCGGGCACCCCAGTATCCCGTGGGGACAGGGACAGCGACTGGACGCGCCCCGTGGGGACGGGGACAGTGCCCAGACACGAGGGGCACCCCGACACCAAAGCTCCCCTGTGGAGGGGACAGTGCCTGTGCCCCGGGGTCCCTCGGGGGGGTGGATGTGGGCCCCCCCCCAACCCCGGGGTCCCTTGGGGGGCCAATGTGGGGCCCCAGCGCCCCAATCCCGGGCTCCAGCACCGGGACTCGGGCAGACCCACGTGGGGTTCCCCTTGGGGGGGGGGGGGTGATGCAGGGCAGGCTCTGGGGGAGCAGCCGAACACCTGGGTCCCCCCGTGACCCCTCCCCCCCCCCCCAACAAACTTCCGCCCGCCCCCCCCAGATCTTCGTGGAGTTCACCTCGGTCTTCGACTGCCAGAAGGCGATGCAGGGCCTGACCGGCCGCAAGTTCGCCAACAGAGTCGTCGTCACCAAGTACTGCGACCCCGACTCCTACCACCGCCGCGACTTCTGGTAGCCCCCGGTGGGGGGGGGCCGGGCTGGGGGGGGCCCCCGTGCCCCCCCTACCCCCCCAGGCCCTTTTTTTTTTTTTTTTGTTTTGGTTTTTTTTTTGTTTGTTTGTTTTGTTTTTGTTCTTTTCGGGGTTTTGTTTTGTTTTTGTTTTTTTTCTCTCGTTTCGGCGGTTTCCCCCTCCTCCCCCCCAGTGCTGGTTTCTCGTCGTAGCGCTCGCCTCTCCTCCCTCCCTCCCCGCCCCCCCCCTTCTGTGGCGTTTCGTATTGGCGAAAACGGGGGGGCCCCCCTCCCCCCACCTCCGGCCCGGCCCCCCCCGTGTCATACGGAGTCAGGGGACCCCCCCCTCTCCCGCCGCCCCCCCCCCTAATTAAACGATTTTTCCAATTCTCTGGGGTCTGCGTCTCGCTGGCGGGGGTGGGGAGAGGACCCCCCCTTGTTATGGGGGACTGCCCCCCCCTGCTTCTGCATTTGCAGGGGAGCCACTGCCGTGGGCCCAGGTGTCCGGGTAATGCTGCTTTATTGAGCTGATCGGGGGGGGACCCAGGTGTCTGGGGGGGCACCCAGGCGTCCTGGTGCAGCGGTGGGGTGGGGGGGGTTAGTGGGACCCCTCCCAGTGCTTGCAGCCCGGCCAGTCGGGGTTCTTGGGGGTGGCATCCCCCCCTGTGGGGACAGGGGGTCTCAGGTGGGGGCCCCAATCTGTAGGGACACCCCAAAACCTGCCCCCCCCCGCCCCGCAGCTTCTGCCCTGGGGATTCCCCAGCTGCCCCTGGGGGGAACTGAGGGAGCCCCAGCCTGGATTTGGGGACGGCCCCCCTCCCAATTCCCCCTTTTTGGGACACCCCCCCCCTTTCCTGGGGACGCAGCCTGAGCCCTTCCCCACCCCCCTGGATTTAGGGGGTGTCCCCCCTCATCCTTTAAGACACTCTCTGGATTTAGGGGCTGCCCCCAACCCCCCCTCATTTTGGGGGGTTCCCCAGACACCCCCTGCATTCGAGGGTGCCCCCAGCCCCTGTCCCCAGGGCAAACTCCCCCTCCTTGTTTTTGCCCCCCCCCCTTCAGATGCCCGTGTAACCCCTGAACTTTCAGGACACCCCCTGAATTTGGGGACTCCCCCCACCCCTTTAATACTGCCCCCCCCTCACCTTCCACCAGGATCAGCAGCGAGGGGCTGGGTTGCGAGACCCCCCCCGCCTCGGGGCTGTAGGTGCAGACGTAGGCGCCCTCGTCGCGAGGGTGGAGGGGACCGAGGGAGAAGGAGACGGCCCCCCCCTCTGCCACCCACCGCTGCCCCACGGCCCCCCCCGGGGCTCCCCCGGTAGAGCCGGAAGGTGGCGGCCCCGGGGGGTCCCTTGCAGACCACCGAGATGTTGGTCCCCTCCGCGCCGGCAGCGGCTGCAGCGGTGGCAGCAAGAGTTCGGGGGGGTCCAGGTCGGGGTCTGGGGGGGGACAGGGAGGGGGGTCACGGGATGGAGGGCGTCAGCGGGGGCTGGTGCCGTCCCCGGCGTGGTCCCCGCTCACCGATGACCACCACCTCCACGGCGTTGCTGCTGGGGCCGGGGGGGCAGTGGCAGAAGTAGAGCCCGCCGTCGGCCCGGGTGACGTTAATGGTGTCGTTGAAGGTGACGAAGCCGCTGTTGGAGGTTTTGGTCTTCACCAGCTTCGTGCAGTTCCCGTGGAGGAGGTGGAAGTCGGGGTCCCGGGCCGAAGCACTGGAGGTTGAGGGGGGTGCCCTCCAGCACCCACAGCCCATCCACGGGCATCAGCTGGGGGTGTCTCAGGGCTGGGGACACGGGGGGAACGTTGGGGACCCCAGCGCCCTGGGGACAGGGACACGGTGGGACGTTGGGGACCCCGGCGTCCTGGGACGGGGAGAGGGGTGACATTGGGCACACTGGAGCCTTGGGGATGGGGACACGGGGGGACGTTGGGGACCCCAGAGTCCTGGGGACAGGGATGGGGGGGACGTTGGGGACCCCAGAGCCCTGGGGATGGGGACAGGGAGGGCACTGGGGACACCAGAGCTCTGGGGATAGGGACATGGCGGGACGTTGGGGACCCCAGAGCCCTGGGGACGGGGACATTGGGGACCCTGGAGCCCTCGGCAAAGGGACGGGGGGACACTGGGGACCCTGGAGCCCTGGGGACAGGAGTGGATGTTGGAGACCCCAGCGCCCTGGGGAGGGGGACAGGGGGACGTTGGGATTGGGTTGGGGGCTGCAGGACACAGATACAGCCCCCCCCCCCCAGGGCTGTAGGGCCCCGGGAGTGTGGTGACATGGGGCTCCAGGTGCGGTGGGACATGGCAGGAGGGGTCGGGGGTGTGTGGATGGCCACCTTTGTCCCCCCCAGCTCCATGGCATCCCCCCCAGCCCCACAACGTGTCGTCCCCCCACCCCGACGCATCCCCCCAGGTACTCACGGCCCGAGGCCCCGCACGGCGCCAGCACCCAGCAGCCTGTGGGAGACAAAGCCGGGGGGGGTGTGTGACGGTGACACCCACGTCCCCCCCACCCCGAATTCACCCCCCCCACCCCCCCGTGCCCCCGGCCCCACCGAGGAGGAGGAGGAGGAGGAGGACGTGGGTCCCCATGGCGCTGCTTCAGTCCTGAATGCAGAAGTTGGGCCCGGCAGGAAGGGACAGGCTCAGCCTCCCCAAAACCGCGGGCCCCCCCTCCAAAACCGCTGCCCCACGGTGCCTCTGCGTCCCCCACCCTGCTCCATAGACCCCCATAACTGCCCCCACCCTGCCCCATGGGACCCGCATATCTGCCCCCCCCGCCCCATGCGACCCCCATAACTGCCCCCCCCCCAATGACCCCCATAACTGCCCCCACCCTGTCCTGTGGGACCCCATAACTGCTCACCCCCGGCCCATGGGACCCACATATCTGCCCCCCCACCTTGCCTCATAGACCCCCATAACTACCCCTACCCTGCCCCATAGACCCGCCATGCCCCCACCCTGCTCCATAGACCCCCATAACCGCCCCCCCCGCCCTCCCAGAGTCCCCCTCCTCCTCCTCCCCCCCCCCTCCCCGTAGCAGCGCCGTTGCGCTTTGGGAAGGGATTGTCCCTTCCCGGCCGCCGTTCCCCCCCTTCCCACCCCACCTCCAGCTTTGCCTTCCCATTGGATAACACCCGCGGGGTTCCTCTCTCCCATTGGTCGCCGCTGCCCAATGTCCCTCCTTCCCCCAGCCTCCCTTCTACCCCGCGCCTCCGCCCCACCCACTCGTCCCGTTAGCCCCGCCTCTTCCTCTCTCCCCGCGCCCCTACTGGCCCTACGCATGACGTCACCGGAAGCGGCGACCGGAAGTGGAGGCGCGGGAGGGGGGGCGGAAGGTTCGGTGCGGGCGGCGCCGCCATTTTGGGAGCGCGGAGGCGCCGGTACCGATCGCTCCGGCCCGGCCCGGCCCGGCCCGGCCCCGCCCGGGGTTGGGGGTGGCGGCGGCGCAGAGGCCGCGGGAGGCCCCGCCATGGCCGCCAACATCGGGGACCAGCGAGCGCCGGAGTGGTGAGCGCCGGGCGGGCGGGGGGACGGGGGACACTGGGCCGGTTCCCGGGGCGCGGCCCGCACTGACCCCCCACCCCGTCCCCGTCTCCCCTCAGGGCCCCCCAGTACGGGCTGGGGGCTGGCGGGGCGCGGGAGGGCGGCCTGGAGGCCCCGGCCCACGAGAACCCCGAGTGGGAGAAGGCGCGGCAGGCGCTGGCCAGCATCAGCAAAGCGGCGGCAGCCGGCGGCAAGAGCGCGGGGGGCGGCTCCGGGGGGGCCCAGGTGAGGGGGGGGTCCGCGGGAGGGGGGTTGGGGGTCCTGGGGGGGGTAGAGAGGGGCTGGGGGGGGGTGTTTGGAGGGTGCAGGAGGGTCCCGGGGAGGTAGAAGGGGGCTGCGGGGGTCATGGAGGGTCTTGAGGGGTGCAGAGGAGGGTGCTGGGGGTGTTTGGGGGGTGCAGGAGGGTCCGGGGGGGTCTGCGGAGGGGGCTGGGGGGTGTTTGGAGGGTTCTAGGGAGGTAGAGGGGGGGTGGGGGGTCCTGGAGTGTCTTGGGGGGGGGGCAGAGGAGGGTCCCGGGGCGTGTTTGGGGGCTGCAGGAGGGTCCTGGGAGGATAGAGGGGGTCTGGGGGGGCAGGGGAGGGGGCTGGGGGCTGGGAGGAGGAGTTTTTGGGGGACGAAGAGGGTGTTTGGCAGGCGGGGGGGGGTGGATGAGGGTGCTGGGGGGGCCAAGGGCGCTCTGGGGGGGGTCTGGAGGGTTCCTGGGGAGTGGAGGGGGGCAGGGGACGGTCCTGGGGGGGTGTGCGGAGGGTTCCTGGGGGTGTGGGGCTCCCCCCCCCACCCCCTTGCTGAGCCTTCCTTCCCCCCCCCTCCAGTACTCCTCAGCGCAGGGGGACCCCGGGCTGCAGCAGCCGCCCTACTACCAGTGGTACCAGCCCTACGGCGGCTACTACCCCTACGGCTACTACTACCCCATGGTGAGATGAGGGGGACTCGTTGGGGGGTCCCCTCAGCTGCGGGGGGCACTTGGGAGTCCCCCCCCAGTGAGTGGTGGCGGGTGGGTGGGCACAGGCGCTGATACGGGTCTCGTTGCAGGGCGTCTACTCAGGGTACGGGGCGACAGCGGCAGCGGCACCGTACGGGACGGGGGGGGGCCTACGCTGCTGCCCCCCAACAGCCCCCCACGCCCGGGCAGCAGAGCGGCCTTGGCCAGGTGAGGGGGGGCAGCCGTCTGGGGGAGGGGGAGGGAGGTGGACGTGGGGGGCCCAGATGCCTGTGTCCCCCGTGGGGGACCCGGAATCCTGGGACGCCTCCCCCATCCCCTCTTCCCTTCCCCACAGCAGCCACCGGTGCCAGGCCTGGACGAGGCGTCTCCCTATGGCAGCCCCCAGCCCCAACTGCCCCCCGCTGCCCCCCCCCCAGCCCCCCCCACCCCACAGCGCCCACCCCCTGGGCGGGGCAGGGGGGGTCCACGACGGCAGGGGGGGGCGGAGGGGGTGGGGCCACCCCGCCCAGCGCCACCGCCCCATACCCCCCCCACGGCTACGGCGAGGGGCCCAGCCCCGGCCCCAAGGGCAAGAAGGGGCAGCAGCTCTGGAGCCGCATGAAGCGTAAGACCCCCCCCCCGGGGGCCTCAAATTGGGGGCTGGGGGGGCCCAGGGGAGGAGGGGGGGGGGCTGTCAGGGAGGGGGGCTGGGGTGGTGTTGGAGGGGGATGTTCTCAGGAATCGCCCTAAAAACAGGGGGAGCTGTGATTCCTCCACCCTGGGTCTCCCATTGCTCCAAATCCCCGCCCGACCCCAAAACTCCCCCAAACCCCAAATTCCTCCGCAAAACACGCTCCACGCTCCCCCCGGCCCCCAAACTCACTCCCCAAAACCCCAACTTCCCTGCAAAACACACTACCCACCCACATTTTCCCCCCAAAACTCACCCAAATGCCTCCAAAAGACACCACCACCCCCCCAGAACCCCAAATTGCCCCAAACCACCCCCCAGTCCCCCCCTCACCCACTTTTTCTCCGTCTTCCCCGCCCCCCCCCCCCCCCCCAGAAGCCCCTGGTGCTGGCGGCCTCAAGTTCAACCTCCCCAAACGCCCCTTCGTCCTGACCACCCCCAGCTTCGGGGCTGGGGAGCAGCGGAGCAGCAGCGGTGGCAGCGGCAGCGGTTTTGGGGGGCAGTCGGGCCCCGACAAACACCACGGCCACGGGTGAGGGAAGATGGATGGATTTGGGGGGGGGCGGGGGGGCACGCTGGGTACCCCAAAACCGTGACAGGTTCGCCGTGGGGCAGCACACGGTGGGTTTTCACCGCGATATATCGCTTTATGGGGGGCTGAGCCCCGCTTGGTGATGTCTGCCTGCCCCGCTGAGCCCCCCAGCACCCCTCTGACCCCCCCTGCAACCCCCCCCCCCAGGGGGAAGCCAGAGGACTGGCCCCAGGATATGAAGGAATACGTCCAGCGTTGCTTCACTGCTTGCGAGTCAGAGGAGGACAAGGACCGGACGGAGAAGCTGCTGAAGGAAGTGCTGCAGGCGCGGCTGCAGGACGGCACCGCCTACACCATTGACTGGAGCCGCGAGCCGCTGCCGGGGTGAGCCCCACGCCGCAGAGGGACCCCCAAAATTGGGGGGGGATGCAGAGGGGCGAGCTCATCCCCCCTTCCTCCCCACAGACTGAGCCGGGACAGCGTCGCCGAGAGCCCCAAGAAGAAGCGCTGGGAGGTGCCGGCTCTGCACCCCCCCCGGCCAGCGGCGGGCTCGGGGCTGCCGCAGCCCCCTCCCCAACGTGGCGCTGGCACCGGGGGGGCCACCCTGGGACCCCCACCCCAACGCGGTGGCGGCACCAGCGCCGGCCGGGCTCGCGGGTAACGGCTTCCCCACCAAATTCGGCAACCGCAACGTCTTCATGAAGGAGAACAGTTCCTCCTCCAGCGCCGGCTCCCGGTCCCGATCCCGATCCTCTTCCCGCTCGCCCGGACGGCATTTCCGACGCAGGTGGGGGGCAGAAGGGACCCCCCCGGCACCCCCTCGCCTCGGTCCCAGGAGGTGCTGGGCGGCTGTGCCGGGGCGGGTGGATGTTGGAGGGTCTATTTGGCGGTCCCCCCAGCTCCCTGCTCCACTCTCCCCGCAGCGATTCCCACTCGGATTCGGACAGTTCCCTCTCGGGCGCTGAGAGCCGGCCGGGTGCCCGCCGGGCTCCTCCCAAATCCCGCGGCCGGGGGGGGCACGTGGAGCGTGGCCGCATGCGGATGCAGCGGGGGAAAAGGTACCTGGGGGGGGTTAACTGGCACCAGTTTGGGGCTCCCCAGTGTGGGGTAGAGCCCAGGATTGGGGTCGGGGTCTCCAGACTTTGTCCCTGATGGAAATGCCTCTTTCTGCCGCAAAACACCCCCTCCCCCAGGCACGACCAGGGTCCCTCCAAGCGCAACCGCAAGCGCCCCGCGATGGACTACGAGGACCCCGAGAAGGAATTCAAGAAGCAGCGGCGAGCGGCTCGTTTCCAACCCGGGCACCCCAAAAAGCTGCGGCCGGAGCCCCTCGTCCTCCCCCTGGGGGCGTCCGACCCCTCCGGCTCCTCCGAGAGCCTCGACTGGAACGAGCTGAAGATCCTGGGGACCTGCCAGGACGTCACCAAGCACTACCTGCGCCTCACCTGCGCCCCCGACCCCTCCACTGTCCGCCCTGTCTCGGTCAGTGCCCCTCCATCCGTCCCCCAGGGACCCCAGGGTGGGGAAGGGGCTGCTCTGACACCTCCCCCAATTTTATTTCTTGTCCAGGTGCTGAAAAAGTCGCTGAGTCTGGTAAAGTCTCACTGGAAGGAAAAGCAGGATTACGCCTTTGCCTGTGAGCAGATGAAATCCATCCGCCAGGACCTCACGGTGAGACTCCCCCTGACACCGGGGGGGGGTGCTGGGTGCTCTGGAGGGGTCTCCCAGACATTTGGGGCTCTCCTGGATCTTTTGGGGTCTCCCAGGTCTTCTGAGGGTGTCCCCTGGGCCTTTTGATGGGTCTCCTAGAGCTTTTGGGGGGACTCCCCCAGACCTTTTGGGGGGTCTCATGGATTTTTGGGTGGTCTCCCAGGCCTTATGGAGATCTCCTGAATTTTGGGGTGTCTCTGCGGGGCAGAAGGTCCCCCCCATCACCCCCCCCCCCCCCAACCCCTTCTTGCAGGTCCAGGGCATCCGCACCGAGTTCACGGTGGAGGTGTACGAGACGCACGCCCGCATTGCCCTGGAGAAGGTGGGTTTCAGGGACTCCCCCTGGGACCTCCCTGTGTTGCCGTCCCCCCCATGCTGGATCTGGCCCTGAGGGTCCCCCCCCATCCCGGCAGGGTGACCACGAGGAGTTCAACCAGTGCCAGACGCAGCTCAAGTCTCTCTATGCCGAGAACCTGCCCGGCAACGTGGGGGAGTTCACCGCTTACCGCATCCTCTACTACATGTTCACCAGGAATTCGGGGGGTGAGCGGGGACGGGGGGGGCAGGGCATGATCCTGGGGACCCCTCCTGCTTGTGCTGGGGTGGCTTTAGGGGTGCTCCAAGGGCCCCCCTGCTCACATTGAGGGGTTTTAGGAGTGCCCCAAGAGCCCCACGTTCATAGCAAGGGGCTTCAGGGGTGCTCCAAGGGCCCCCCCTACTTGCAGTGAGGGGATTTAGGGGTGCCCCAGGACCATCACCCCCCCGTTCATGTTGAGTGGCTTTAGGGGATCTTCAACCCCCCTGGTCACAGTGGGGGACTTTAGGGGCACCCCAAGACCCCCATGTTAAAAATGAGGGGCTTTACGGGTGCCCCAAGATTCCCTCATTTGCTGTGAGTTGCTTTAGGGGAGCCCCAGGACCCACACGTTCCTGTTAAGGGACTACAGGGGAGACCCAAGACCCCCCCCCACGCTCAGTGGCTTTAGGGCTGCCCCAAGTCTCCCAAGTTCACAGTGAGGGGATTATGGGGTACGCTAAGACCCCCCCTGTTGGTGGTAAGGTGTTTTAGGACTGCCCTGAAACCGCCACGTTCATGTTGAGAGGCTTTAGGGGCACCCCAGGACCCCTACAGTCAAAGGGGGGGGGATTATGGGGTACCCCAAGATGCCCTGTTCAGGGTGAGGGGCTTTAGGGGAGCCCCAAGATCCCCCCTGCCCTTGCTGTCAGTGGTTTTAGGGCTGCCCCAAGCCCCCCACATCCACAATGAGGGGATTAAGGGCACCCAAAGACACCCCCCTTTTCTCACCGAGGGGCTCCAGGAGGTGTCCAACCCCCCCCCCACCTCGCAACCAGAGGCTTTAGGGAGCTCTAAGCCCCCACCTTGGTCTTGGGCACTTTAGGGGAGCCCCAAGGCCCCCCCTGTTGCCCTCCGTGGCTTTAGGGCTGCCCCGAGCCCCGCTGTGTTCGCACCGAGGGTCTCCGAGATGTGCCCCCCCCTCACCACCCCCCCCGGTGTGTGTCCCCCCCAGACCTGACGACGGAGCTGGCCTACCTGACGCCGGCGCTGCGGGGGGACGCCTGCGTGGCGCACGCCCTGGCCCTCCGCGCCGCCTGGGCCCTGGCCAACTACCACCGGTTCTTCCGCCTCTACCGCACCGCCCCCCCCATGGCCGCCCGCCTCATCGACAAGTTCGCCGAGCGGGAGCGACGGGCGGCCCTCAAGGCCATGATCAAAACGTATGTGGGGCCGCCGGGGGGGTCCCGCGCCCCCCCGGCTGGGGGGCGGGGGGAGGGGGGGATATGGGGTGGTTGGGGGTGGGGGGAGAGCAGGAGCCGGACCCCCATGGCGGCGGTGCAGGTGAGTCGTGCGGGGCGGTGGGGAGGGGGGGTGTGTGGGGTGAGCCCCCCCCCCATTTCTGCCCCATAGCAGGGCTGTGGGGGGGGAGCCCCCTGGTTCTGCCCCACACCGGGGCTCGGCGGGGGGTAAAACCCCCAATTCCACCCCACGCCGGGGCTGGGAGCATCCAAACCCCCCATCTCTGCCCCATAGCAAAGTTGGGGGTGTCGAAACCCCCCCCACCTGCCTTACACGAGGGGTGGCTAAAAGCCCCCCCAGTCCTGCCCCACGTCAAGGCTGGGGGTACGCAACCCCCGGCTCTGCCCTACAGCGGGGCTGGGGGTCCCTCTGTACCACCCCGCAGTGGGGCAGGACAGGGCTCCCCGCTTCATCCCTATGGGGCTCTGACCCCCCCCCCCCTCCCCCCGTGTCACCTCATCGGACCCCCATGGGGCCACAACCCCCAGCTGGGGCTGTGCCCCCCCCCGGTCACCCCAGTGGGGCCATGTCCTCCATGTCAGGGCCATGTTCCCCCTCACCCACTTATGGGCCTGTGCACCCACGTATGGGGCCACGTCCCCCCCCCATGGGGCCACATCCCTGTCCCCCCCATGGGCCCATGTCCCCTGCACCGGGGCCATGTTCCCCCCCCTCTCCCCCCATGGTCCTGCATTGCCCCCCTGGGGCCGTGCCCCCCCCCCACCCCCCCCCGCCCCGCTGCCGTGTCTCTGTTCTTGATCTCCTTCTCTCCCCAGCTTCCGCCCGGCGCTGCCCACCGCCCTGGTCGGGGCCGCGCTGGCCCTCGACTCCCCCGAGAGCTGCCGGCTCTTCCTGGCCGCGCTGCCCCCTCTCCTTCACCGGCCCCGACGCCGCCGCCATCGACTGCAAGCAGAGCTTGGCGGTCCTGGCTCACTTCTGACCCCCCCGGAGAGGGCGGGGGGGGGGGAACAGACGCCAGAGCCGACGACGACGACGGGGGGGGGGGGGGGGGGTGTCCCGTCACCCCCACGCAACTCCTCGCAGCCCCCCCCCCCCCCAGCAGCCGCAGAGTTTGGGGGGGGTGAGGTGGGGGGGAGACACACACGCACACGCACCCCGTAACTTTCTCTTTCGGTCCCGGCAGGAGGGAGCTGCCAGCGATGGAGGGGGGTGGGAAATGGGGGGGGGGGGGGGCGGCGGAGTGGGGGGAGAAAATGTGTGTGTTGCAGCCCCCCTAGCCCCGGCGGGAGGGGGGGGCTCCCGGGGGGGGGGGGGCCAGCCGCCCGCCTTCCCCCCCCCCCCCCACTAACCCTGTCTCAGTTTCTCTCTCTTCTTCCTGCTGCCGAGGTGGCCCGAGGTGTCGTCCGCCCCCCCCCGACGCTGCGGCGGAGCCCCCGACCCACGGCGGCCCCCGACCCACGGAGCCTCGACCCACGGAGCCCCCCCCCCCCCCCGCCCCAACCAACACCACAACGACTGCCTGGGGAGGGGCCCCACCCCCGACGCATGGAGCCCCCCCCCCGGAGCCCCGGGGGCTCAGGGACTCGCCAAGCTGGGACTGTGTCAGAGCCGCCGCCGCCTTTTCTCTCTCTTTGTTTTTTGATGCTCAAATTTCTTTTTTTGGTTCGTATTTAATTTATTTCCCCTCCCCCCCCTTCGCCCCTCCCCCCACGTCTCTTTGCAGGTAAAACATGCCCCCTCCCCCCCCGCCACCCCCCCTTCCCCCCCCCCTTTTCGTTTCTTTTCGGTGCCCCCGGGGCCGTGCTGTCTCCCCGGGCTGGCCCCGACACCCCTCCCCCTTTTTAACTGATTCCCCCTTTTTTTGGACAGAATAAAGAGGAAAAGGAGAAAACGGCTGTGATGGGGCGGGGGGGGAGTCACAGCCCTTCACATATGTCATGGGGTGGGGGGGACACGCCTTGGAAGGGACCGACATGTGTGCAGTCCCCTGCATATGTGTGCGTGTGTCTGGGGGGGTGTCGGAGCCCCCCTGAGCCTGGGCAAAGGGCGGGGGCCATTTCTGTGGGCATAGCGGTCACACACACGGGTGCACACGCGTGTGCACACGCACATTCATGCGCTCCAGCCACCCCTTGGCCCGCGCACGTGGACATTACAGCCATGTGTGAAAAGGCCGGGTCAGTCGGGGGTGTCTGTGACCCCCCAGGGATGGCGAGACACGGGCACCACGGAGGGGGTGGGGGGTGGGTGTTTGCACATGCGTGTGTACGTATCAGGACCGTGACACACACAGCACCGATGTCAGGGGAGGGGCGCACACACACAAACGCACGGACACACAAGTGCAAATGTACATGTGTACACCCCCCACCCCCCCCCACTGACCCATCTGTATGGGGGGGGGGCGGTGAGTGCACACACGCGTGTGTGCGCGTGTGCGTGTGCACACATCTGTGCGTGGCTCCGAAGGGGTGTACATCTGCAGCCCTGGCCCCTCCCCCCCAGTTAATTACCCCAATTAGCACTAATGCAGCTGTGTGTGCACAGGCACACCTGTGTCTACCCCCCCATTTCCCCCACACTGTTTACAGCCCCTCCCTCACAAGACACAACTTCACCTTTTTCTTTTTTTTTTTTCTTTTTTTTTTTCTCCCCCATCCTTCTTTTTCACTTTTTTTTTTTTTTTTTTTTTCAAAAAT